>NW_015148987.1:1865662-1937175 GCF_001465965.1 Polistes dominula | reverse complement strand
AAACGTATATATAATATAATATAATTTTTTGTATTATATAATACAAAAACTTTTTATTTAACTTAAAAAAAAAAAGTTAAATAATTATTATATATATTTAATTTATCTAATATAATATATTATATTAATATTTTTTATTGTAATAATTTTTAATTAAAATTTTAACAATTATTATAATTAATATATAATTTTAATAATTAAATATATATATAATATATAATTTTTTTTGATGATGTTTCATTTTTGTAAAATCGAAAATTATAATAACAAATTTAATCAGAAGTTTCTTTTACATAAGTCCCAATATGTTTTTGATAACAACAAATATAAAACAATATAAATATATATATATATATATATATATATGTATATACAGCATATGTATATATAATATATGATAAGTATAATATTATATTCTGTATTAATACGAATGCAATGAATCATGACCTTCGGATGACTTTATAATTATAATTATATTCACTGCAACCGAATGACTTTACAAAGAACTAACTTGGTGTTAATTGCCATAATTAAGCATAGACATGAGTTAGAAATAAATGTAATAGCCTATTTTTTATGTCTTTTGCGTAACGAATAGATTTAATATCATAGTTAACATATCAAATGAGATAAGGAAAAAAAGATGATGGTTTTTTTTATATCTACACTTCAATGCTTAAAAGAAGTAAAGGATACATATGAGTCCATAGTGCATTATTACGAATTTGATAAAAAAAAACTTTAAAAAAAGAATATATATGAATCATACGTAAATCAGCATTAATATTTTTTCTTCGTTTATTTCTTTTTCTATCCTTGTCTTTTATTTTTTGTTTCATTAGCATTTACCATTGTCTTTCCTCGGTCTAAAGATCAATTCTTGGTTTAAATAAATCAAATGATGAAACTACTTTTTATTAAACGTCTCTTGCAATCTTATTGCATTGATTATAAATTCATAAACAACCATAAATTAGATACGTATTAATTTATTAATGCCTATTATCAATATAATTTCTTCCATTTTATTTAATGAAAGAAGAAGAAGAAGAAGAAGTAGAAGAAGAATAAGGAATATTTCGATTCTTATAAAAGTATATTTAAAAATATGAAAAAATATTTTCATCATACGTGCCATTTATAATTCTAATTAAATTCAATAAGAAATATAGTATCTTCATTTGATTGCAGCGTGATGCAAGAACAGAATAGAAATAAAAAAAAAAAAAAAAGGATAAAAACGTATAACACCGGAAGATGCAATTTTTTTTTTTTCAAATGACCCACAAACGAATATAATTTCATGACTTCGCGAACAAATCTTGGCATATATCATTAACGATAATAACAGAGAGTAAAAAAGGAAAAAATAGAAGTAAAAGAAACAACAACAAAAGAATTGAGATGTGTTATCTCGAAAGTTATATTGTTCGTGATGTAATTAGAAAATTTCTAGTAACTTAGTTTTAACCGCTTTCGAAAAGAAATGTTGGGGAACGAATGCAGGATGTATTTTAAGGTAATCGAAGAAGCATGTCGGTTATATTCTGCAAGTATTACCGCACATTTTACCCACTATTACAGTTGTCAGTGAAAGCACAAAGCCATAGTAGATTCAACAGGATGACCCTGACCATATTTCGCAAGAGACACGCATAACCCCCCTCTCTTGTCTTGTCTTCTCTTTCTCTTTCTCTTTCTCTGTCTGTTCGTATTTTCCGTCAGTCAACATTACAGATCATCGTGTGTAAAGAAAATTCTTATTTTCATCGTAATATTTTGTCGCCGTTGTGTTTGAATTCATATTATTTAAATAATAAAAACAAATAGGGTGCGGTGTGAAGTTAGCTTAAACATTGCAAATATGTCGACATAGGAATAAAAGAGAAGGAGGTTAGTTGGTATCGTGCGAGAACACGATACACGAAGATAAACGTGAAACGTGAAGTATTATATCGACGGTGAATGTGTCAGCGTCACATAGTGCGGGTGCTTGCATTTAAGAATATAATATCTAACGTTTTAAACAATTATTGAATGCAAACGTTATTTTAAAAAGAAATCAATCAATCAATCAATCAATCAAAAATGATGAACTCCCTTAACGATCAAAATTTCATTCCGGTACAGGATACAACTAAGAAAAATCTTAAAGAAGAAGAAAAAGAAGAAGAAGAAGTTGAAGAAAATGGTGTTTATCATTTATGTAATCAACGTTTGAACGATAGGAAGGACGAAGAAAGATTGGTGTGCATTCATGAGAGAGAAGATTCTAAGGCTGCCAAAATGCCGGAACTCAAGGACGAGCTAATCGAGCTTAACGACGAGATCGTTAACCTCGATCTCGATGAACCACCCCCAGAAGTTATGGAGTATGCTAGAAGAGAAATTGGTGAAACGGATGAAGTCAAATGTCAAACATTGCAAGAATTACGCGACATGATTTATGGTAATTAATTTTGAATTTTAATATCATTTAATAATTTCATTGTTTAATCATTTTATTTGAAAATGTATTATTTCATCATTTTTAATTCAATAAGTACATATCATTATTTTTCGTTTTCATTCGTAATATTATACATTTGAACAATCTTATGTGTGATTCAACAACTATCATTTGAATAATATTAACAAGCAAGATACGTTTGACCTTCGTCGCACTGATAATTAATTCTCGGACGTTTTGAGATATTCATAAAAAGTGAATAAATAAAATTATTTAATGTGATATCTAAACGTGTATAATAAATGTGTATATTCTAAAACGATATTATTTATCTCTTGGTAACAATTTGACATTTGAAATTTGTATTATGACGTTTCATTCACGATTATTACATATTTAATATTATAAATTTGAAAAGTAATGTTTAGAAGAGTTATTATAGATAACAGATATTAAATAAATGTGTCGGAAACGAATGAAACGATAATTTTATGAGAAAACTGTTGTTTAATAGCTCTTTAATGGGAATAAAGTTATTCAAATAAAATTTGAAATGAATCGAAATTACAGGCAAACTTTCATCAAAAATTTTAATCGTTTAGTAAGAATAATAATGACAACTTTCGTTACTTGTTATCACTTTATCGATCATTAAGATGACCGAAGATTCAATCAATTTTCATTATTCTCATTTGAATGATATTCGAAACAGGTAAATTCTAAGATTTATTTTATTGTTTAAATTAATAAATCATTTTTCCTCGATCTTTGATTAGAACAAGGTGAATGCATACCGCTGAGAATGGATGATGAGTATCTGATAAGATTTCTTCGTGCGAGAAATTTCAACGTCAATAGTGCTCATCGACTGGTGAGTCGTTCAATATTTTTTTTTTTTTTTTTATATTTGTTTGGTATAATATTAATGATTTCTACTTGAATGACGAAAGACCGAATAAAGTAATTACGTCAAATTAATATTTGAATTATTTTATCTATCGATAAATCTAACATTTTATATTTAACTAATTTTCACGAATTTTTAGATAATAGATTTAAAAAAGAAATAAATTTTAATATATAAATATAAATCAATAAATAAATATTATAAATATTATATTTTTAAAATATATATAATATATATTATATAATATATAAATTATATAAAATAAATTAAAATAAATTAAATATAAATAACTGTTTTATCTATCGATAAATCTAACATTTTAATTTAATTAATTTTAATGAACTTTTAGATAATAAATATAAATAAAGAAATAAATATTATAAAAAAAAAATTATATTTTTAAAATATATAAAATTATATATATATTATGTAATAAATTATATAATAAATTAAATAAATTAAATATATAATAAAATAAATTAAATATAAATAATTAAATACTAAAATAAATTAACTCTGCCCTTTTTTTTCCATCTATCTTGTTCTTTCTCTTTCTCTTTCTCTTTCTCTTTCTCTTTCTCTTTCTCTTTCTCTTTCTCTTTCTCTTTCCCTTTTCTACGGAGTTTTCCAGATTAAATGTGGTAAAAGGAAACATTCACCAGTGATCGTAGTTGAGCAACGATGCCAAGGCAAACCTATTGCTAGAAAAGATCGATGGCCTAAAGTTACATGTTTTTTGTCGTTTTAATGCAAGAAAAAAAAAAAAAAAAAAACCTAGTAATCTTAACGTTAGCCAAGAACGTTATAAACGAAATTTGCACTAAATCGATATTGCACGTTATTACGTGTTTATAGTTTCACAAAGAATTCTAGTTACATGTCAATCGATAACATCACGGGAAATAGAAAACGTGCATAAAAAATTACTTAGAAAATGTTAGATTTTTGTATTAAAACAAACGCGATCATCATTTTGAATACCTATAGTCTATAATATAATTATTTAGAAAATTTCTAAAGATAATAACGTTTAACCTTGTTATTTGTTAATTACTGATTAAAACGTGATAAAATGCAAATTTTTTTTTCTGTTTTACATAGGCACGAATGTGCGTAAAACTTTTTAAGGTCTTTTTCTTTGTCAATTAACACGATTTGTAATATTAAACAATTATCTCATATAATCTTGTTGATAGATAGTGAATTACTACAACTTTAAGGAAGAACATCCAGAGATACATCAGGATATTTGTCCCACCGAGATGTGCCATATCGGTGACGACGATGTAATAACTGTACCGGCTTACAGAACTGAATGTGGTAGACGGATGCTGATTTATCGCATGGGTAATTGGGACCCTCGAAAGTACCCTGTCGAGGAGATTTTCAAGGCCACTGTTATTGTACTAGAGCTGGGCATTCTCGAGCCAAGAGCTCAGATTTTAGGTGGCATCGTAGTTTTCGATCTCAAGGGTATCACTATGTCCCACGTTTGGACAGTAACACCTCAGGTCTGACTTTTATTTCATCTCATTCATTATTTGTCGTTCTTTTTTACGTATTAAGTTGATTTTTACAGATTGCAAATATGATCATGGCTTTAATGGTAACGTCTTTTCCAATAAAAACTCATTCCATTCATATACTTCATCAATCTTGGATATTCGACGCAATATATGCAGTTTTCAAGCCACTATTGAATTCTCGCATGAAGGACAGAATTTTTTTTCACGGAGACGACATGCTAAGCTTTCATAAACACATTTCACCTAATTATTTGCCCAAGATGTACGGTGGTACTCGTGAAGAATTGGCTTATTACAAATGGATTGAATCTTTGATCAAAGTACCGAAGATTGTTAAAGAGATGGAACAACTGGGATACGTAGTACCCGATGATTTTCAAATACCGAAAAGATGAAAATTTAATATTCAAATATTCTCTAACATTACTGTAGTATCATTATTCTCATTGAATTATTTTCTTTATTATCATATTATAATCATTGTACCATTATTCAATTTACGAATTAATTGTACAATAATATTTGTCATTAAAATAATTTTACATGAATTTTACACTGCCATTGTGTATTCTTTTGAATATTTTTTATTTCATAATGAAAAGGTATGTGGGCCAATTCGTTGAATTATAAGTTTTATTCATATATATATATATATATATATATATTATTATGCATATCTTAATTAACGATATATCGATAAGGTTAGAAGAAAATTTGATAAATATTGTCGAACTTGTATATACCTGATTACTCAAACATACGTTCCCATTATCCATTATTTCCTTTTACCAAGGAAGAAAAGGGAATATAAAAACAAAGAATCTAGTGACCCGGTAGAAAAGAACCAAAGAAGAGAATTACACCGACTTGGAGAGAAAAAAAAATATTTAGACAAAAGCGAGGATACATATGTAAGAACATAGGTATACACACGATCGAGAGAAAACGATAAGAGGATTTCGCAAGTGGAGGTAAATAGGTCATTTGGCAAGTACGCCAGATAACCGCTAAATTCGAGTTACCGATTAGCATCTAATCGCAATACACGTGTACATATATACGTGTACATATTTTTATTGTATATCAAAATTCATTCGATATATCTTGATATTCATTTATTTCTAATTCTGTTTAATAAAATGTAAATAAATAATCACCCGCTAGTCTATGACGGTTGAGTATCTCAACACTTATATCAATTATGAATCATTTGACAGCTAAGCAAAAATGACATTATTCAAATATTTGGTTTTAAGAATGCAACGAATTCATTTCTACACCTAATAATCAACACAAGTGATTTTCAAATAATCATTAACCTAGGACAATTTATTGATCTCTTTCTCTCTCTCTCTCTCTCTCTCTCTCTGTCTTTCTTTCTTTTTCTGTTTCTGATCCGTAATCGGAAAAAACAAAAAAAAAATTACAAATAAGAAAATAATTGTCTTATTATAAGATAAAAAAAAAACTAGATAATATTTTGTATAGATTTTCTGTATAAGATATAATTCAGTTGTCGTTTAAAATGTTGTTGTTTTTTTTTTTTTTTTTTTCTTATAGTTAGGTTTGTAGGTAGAATAGGTAGGGCAGAAAGAGGTGCAGGTAGGACTCGACGTCGACTGCTGGGTTTTGTGGTGGTTGATATCGACCCGAATCGCGAGGGTCGGAGCTGTCAGGGGTTCGCATGGCGCACGCCTAGACTCGGTGCTTGGAAAGAGGTGGTGGTAAGAGAGGGTGCGCAGAATGATAAAGAAAGAGAAAGAGAGAGAGAGAGAGAGAGAGTGAGAGTGTTAGTGCGAGGGTGAGAGAAAGTTTGCACCCGTGGAGAGAAGAGAAGAGAAGAGAAGCGCCGAGGAGAAAAGACAGGAACGATAGTAGCAACCTGGACAGTCCCCCGCGCGCGCGGGTGCAGGTGCACGTCGAAAAGGAGGCCGGCCTGGTGCCGTATGTGTGTGTCTGTGGGTGCATGATAATTCAGCGTGTATGTTCCTTGATTTTTTCGTCAATCGGTGCGTGAGTAATTAATCATAAAGGATTCAAGAAAATAACTGTCAAGAAGATAGGGTTTTAAGGATTGTCAAGACAGAAAAGTTAGAAGATTCGAATCGAATGAACGAGTGAGAGAAATAGAAGGAGGAGCCAAAACCAGAAAGAGAGAGAGAGAGAGAGAGAGAGAGAGTAAGACTTGACCTCGCCCACCCTAAATCCAAGTGAGCTTGCGAAACGAGTTCCCAAGAAATACAGCTCGATGAGAAACAACGAGAAGAAATTTCTAACTTACAATAACAACGTATGACGATTACAGTAGTCGATGAGGTTATTTTGTTTGTGAAATTGTATAGTAAAAAGGGTGGGAAATAAGAAAAAAAAAAGAAAAAAAAAAGAAAAAAATGCGGTGCGTGTGATAACTTATACGATTCTCGGCGCCATGTCCCAGAGATTGGAGACTACGAACGAGGAGTCTTACCTGAACTCCGGCAGGCCGTCGAATTTGTTAAGAACCAGCTTCAGTAACGTTAAACTTGAACGACTTTATCGTGCCTCTTCCCTTCAACAAAGACGCGGTGGCCTTCAGTGCTTCCTCTTATCAGCTGTCCTTTACGGGACTTATACGGTAGCCTCGCCTGAACCGGAACTACCAGCTCGAGGGCTCACCGCTGTCTTCATCGGTCTGAACCTGGGCTTATTGGCATGGGCGGAACACGGAACACGGGCCAGAGACGGCTTGTGGGCCGCCGTTCCCCACGTGGCATGGTGGCTTTCTACGGGACAGTTGCTCGCTCAGCTGTTTCTCAAATCGAGCGAGGTCACGCCCAGGGATGGACTAGGATGGCTCCTGCTCTTCCTTTATCTCCTATTCGCTACTCTACCCCTTAGATTATCCTTCTGCTTCTTATTAGCGATTGCTACGGCTGCAGCTTATATGGTCACCGTTTTTAGACTCTCCAAAGTGCCGATCCTATCGGCCATCGACGTTCTGGTAGGTCCCTTATTAATTGCACATTCAGAGATACTCAATTATTTTATTATATTTATGAACAATTCAAACGAAGATAGTGACAAAGTAAACAGAGCTATGACGTGCGTGTGTAAAACAACTGTTGCTGCTTTGACTTTGCTAATTTCTCGCCCTCCTAAACTAGATTAACGTCTTATCTTTCGATCGATCTCTTGTCCTCTTTGATAACGCCCCTTGTATGAAAATATTTGGGAAGATCACGTTTATGAGCTAGCTCGAATAAACGCTTGCTTTGTTTACGTGCTACTCTGATCGGTGCTTTTACTCGAACTAATTTATACGTGATTGTACTTCGTTCATCGATCTAATCGCGAGTAGGGAGCTACGCGTAAAGTTCGACGATGGAGAAATAAAAATGTTATTATCTTACAGAGAGTTTATTCTGTGGAAAAAAAAAAGAAAAAAAAAGAAAAAAAAAGAAAAAGAAAAGTTTTACAAATTATTTCAAGGACGATAATGAAACTTTAACTCACGTCGAGCAAAAGAGTTCAGTCAAAAGATAGAAAAATGATTGAGACAAAATTAGAGAACGTTCTTTTGAACGTTCTTCCAATCATATTTCATGCAACGAAATCAGATCAAGATGTAATAGCATATGATAGTCATCGCGTTCGTTTACCCTAAAAATTTGTACGTCCGACGGATGGACATAGGTGCATCAAAGAAGGATCGACTCTTAAAGTTACAAACTTGTTGTTCGTGGACACGAAAGCGAAAGCTTCGGCATATACACGTGTGCACATGTGGTGTTGTCGTTAGTGACACTCGAGTAGAGTTCGGTCAATGGTAGTTTAAAATAGAGAGATAGAGCTCGCGCGCGGGACAGAGACGGACATATACGTGACATCGTGCAACGATGCGGCACCGTCGCCTTTCCATGCACGACATCCGATCGTTTTTCAATGAGAACGACTAGTAGTCTTCATTGACGAGATTCTGGACCGTTGGAAAGAATGGAACGCTGATTAAACCAGCCCGTTAAACGTGTCAATGTTTACTAACTCTTACAAATCGTTTTTCGATCCTACACGTGAAAGCTTCTTTCTTTTTTTTTTTTTTTTTCCCCCTATGGAAAATATGTCGACACGATCTTCGATACTCTCTCGTGAGGCTAAAAAAAAAAATAAAAATATCGAGAAAAACACTTGCCTTCTCATTAACGTTATTATACATATTAACCCTTCGGTGCACGACATTTTGCGGTTCGTATCTTTCCGGATGAGAAAGCTCATCGACAAAGCGTGCATCGAAGGGTTACCCTTTTTGCTAATCGGTTAATCCCCGCGTGATTGAAAGCTTGCAATCGTAAGAATTTAGCGTGAAAACATCCTATAGATCCTGACGGTGACACTCTCGGCCGGCGTCGCTATTTTGGGTGCTTCCAGCTACTCCCTGGCGGAGTTCCAGCAACGTCGAGCCTTTCTCGAGACAAGACAAAGTCTGGAAGTGCAGTTGGTAATCGAAGAACAGAGTGCCGAACAGGAAAGGCTACTTCTCAGTGTTTTGCCTGAACATGTGGCCGTCAAAATGCGACAGGATTTGGGTGCATGCATGGACACGCAGTTCAAGAAGATCTACATGTCGAGACACGAAAATGTTTCGATACTTTACGCTGATATCGTTGGTTTCACAGCAATATCATCTACCTACAGCGCTAGCGAACTGGTTAAGATACTCAACGAGCTTTTTGCACGATTCGATCAACTCAGCGAACGGTACTTACTTATTTTTCATGACAATTTAAGTAATCTATCTAAACTAACCTAATAAACTAGAACGATACAATTAACTAATCTTTCATTAGTTTTAAATTCTTCATTAGTATTCAAGTGTATTACCTAAAAAAAAAAGGTGTTTAACTTGTCTCTCATTTGTTCTACAACGTGAAACTCATTTCCTTTTCTGAAAGGATCGATCAGGAATTCTTAATGAGTATTTTTCAATATCCGAGCAAATTAGTGCCTACCTTTTTTTCTCTGTATTTTCTCGAAATATTCTTCGAGGTAACGATAACGAGGTAACGACTACGACTACGACTACGACGACGACGACGACGACGAGAACTCGTCAAACGATCGATAAATGTTTCAGGATGTTAATCAATGTTCTCGTTAAATCTTCTTTATGATTTGTCATCGTATTTATTTACAGGTACGAACAGTTACGCATCAAAATTCTTGGCGATTGTTATTATTGCATAAGTGGTGCACCTATCGAGAGACCAGATCATGCAATACTTTGCGTTCACATGGGTCTTTCGATGGTCGAGGCTATAAAATATGTTCAGCAGACAACCAATAGTCCAGTTGACATGAGAGTTGGCATACATACAGGTGCTGTCCTGGCCGGTGTTCTTGGTCAACGACAATGGCAATTCGACGTTTACAGTAAAGACGTTGAATTGGCTAATAAAATGGAAAGCAGCGGAAGAGCCGGGTAAGATTTCATTTTTTTATTGTTGTCTATTTTGATCGATGATTATGGTAATTACGTTAAACACTTGGAGATAAAGTCTATCCACACTTATACGCGATACTGGTTTGGATCATTAAACGTGACCGGCGCAGTTAGGGTACTTGAATCTCTGCACGTACTACCTAGGGAGCTATTCGTTTGAGCTTGAGTTCCTCTTAACCTAATTTATTTAGAGGCCCTTAAGTGAGGATAAACAGACAAGAGACGCGACGAAAAAAAGGATGAAAATCGTACACGTACCTATGCCCTTACTTTTTCTTCAAATCGTCCCTTTGATTCCTAACGCTAGACAAACAACCAAAATAGTCAGATCAATTTGGGTTTTTTTTTTTTTTGTGTGTGTGCGTAATTACGGAGGTCGTTGATTATTTTTCTCAGAACGGGGTCAATTATAAATAGAAACACAAGGGGGATATGTGATTGAACGTAACGAATTTGTTATAATTAGAAAGACAATATGGGTGCGTTTATTTTAAGGAGAGTACACGTTTCCAACGTAACTTTGAGCTTTCTCAATGATGAATTTGAAATTGAACCGGCGTTTGGTGAGAAAAGAGAGGAGGCACTTAAAAAGGCTGGAATCGTCACCTATTTTATAGTAAGAGCATTAAAACCTTTCAAACCGGCGATAACGAAAAGTCTTGCATCGTTGAACGACGAAACTTCTCGAAGGACAATGGACAATAATCAAGAGAGGAGAAGTAATAAAGAAGACTCAGAAGAGTTCAGGCAAAGATTGAGAAAGGAAATGGATAGCAAAGGTAAGTTTATATTGATTAATTAAACTAATTGATGAGTTTTCGATAATCGAATGACATCATTTGAACGTAGGTGGGGGTGCCGACCTGAAGGGTCACGTATCGTGGCTAACGTTGCGTTTTAAAGATCCAATTGTGGAAAAGGCCTTTCACAGTGCCAAAGAGGCCTTCTCACCTTTGTCTTTGCTCGGTGGCCCTTTAGTGATGATGTGTGCATCACCGGTATGGAGATTGCATCCATGGGGACCTTTCACTTGGGGTGGTGCAGGCGTGCTTGTACTCTTTGGAGTGGTGCTAGCCGGTGCCACGTGTCTTGGGAGTGCAGTAAGAGCGACGTGGTTGAGAAGAACATTAGCTTTGTTGATGACCTTCTCTCTAACCGATTTCCTACTTCTCGACATGGTATTGCAATATTCTTTTCAATTTAACTTTGATAGTAAAGCAAGTTAAAAACGCTGTTGTTTTTTTTTTTTTAGTGTAACTGTGCTATCATCGACGAAATTGAACCAAAAGGAAACATGTCGTACTGGATGCGTTGTCCTTATCCTTCTTATTATTCTTATATCGGTGTGCTTGCCCTCGTAGCAATTTCTATGCCAACTTACATCTGCTATCTTGGAAAGGCATTGCTGATGTACATTCTAGCCGGTGCACAGTGTACTATTAATATAGTATTTCTCGGAACTTCTTTGGAATTGGAAGAAATGGCTACTTTACCACCTGATCCGATCACATATTCATTAAAATATACCTTGTCGGCTTCGTTGATCACCATCGCCACTGCCTTGGTCATCGTAGCTAGATACGTAAGTAATTACCTATCTAGATTGAAATCGAACGAACTACCATCTCTCTCGGATAATCGAAAGCGTTGATTACTTAGCTCCGTTCTGTCCTCTGAGTGGCACGGGAACTTCAATCGATTTTCCAATTGCTAGAACTTCAGTGATAAATTGGATCGTAGCTAATACGACGATTGGTGAAAGCTTTTATTCGGGATTTTAATTGACACGAAATTGTCACGTGAAATCTCTCTCTTCCTTTTTTTATTTTTTTTTTTTTATTTTTTTTTTATTTTTCTCGTTCGACAAAAGAAAAAAAGACAATTATCGAATGGAAATTGAATAATTGAATAAAATATTGTAATTGGAATGAGTGTGAAATAAATAAATTGAATAAATGTTTTTTTGTCATTAGGCCGAAAAAGCAAGAAGAATGCTTTATCTACGTGGCAGAGAGGTAGCAGCTCAAAGAGAAAGAGCTGCCGATATGAAACGAAGAAATGGCGCATTAATATACAATATATTACCACCACACGTAGCAATTTATTTTCTTTCAAGAGCAAGGCATCACGATGATCTTTACAGTCAAAGTTATGCCGAAGTTGGTGTATTATTTGCAAGTATGCCCAACTTTGCCGATTTTTACAGCGAGGAAAGTATTAATAATCAAGGACTCGAATGTTTAAGGTTCCTCAACGAAGTTATCTCCGATTTTGATGCTGTAAGTCAATAATATAAATCTCTTAACGATTTAACGATCATATTTTACATGTATTTTCATTTTCATTAGATATTGGATCAAAACAAGTTCAAAGACATCATTAAGATCAAAACAATAGGCTCAACTTACATGGCTGCCTCGGGTATAACTGAATCCCAAGAGTCTGAGGATAATCCAAGGTGGACTCACCTATCGACTCTCGTAGAATTTGCTTTAGAATTAAAAAAAGCTCTATCGGGAATCAACGAACAGAGTTTTAATCATTTTGTCCTAAAAATGGGTATCAATCATGGTCCAGTAACTGCTGGGGTGATTGGTGCTCGAAAACCTCATTACGATATTTGGGGTAACACCGTAAACGTTGCTTCGCGAATGGAAAGCACCGGAAAAGTTGGATGTATTCAGGTAAACATAAACATTACATATTTAATTTATTGTAAAAGAAAAAACGATTATAGGAAATGAAGTATCAATTAATGAAATTTTAGGTTACCGACGAGACTCGAATAATTTTGGAACCTTTTGGATTTGGTTTTGAACAACGTGGCCTCGTCTTTGTCAAAGGAAAGGGTCAACTACTCACGCACTATTTAGTATCTAAAGATGGAGTGTCCCTTGAACTTGACAGTGATCTTCCTGTTGAGCCGACTCATCCAATTATTTATCAGTAACAAAATTGGAGGCACTAATATCATCAGAAATTGATCATTTGTCGATCTTTCATCGATTGTTCTGAGAAGAATGAAGCTACAGAAATGATTTCACACTTGTTCCTTTCTCTTTTTCTCTTTTCTGTATTTTCCTTCTCTCTCTCTCTCTCTCTCTCTCTCTCTCTCTCACACACACTCTCTCTCTCTTATTCTTTCTCACTCTTTTACTGTTTCTCTTTATCTTTTTAATTCATTCTAGTCTATCATTAGAATTTATTATTCGTGTTCGTGTCATATAAACAATTACTGATTAAAGTAAATATAATTAAAATAATAAACCGCGCGCGCAAAGAAAGAAGAAAAAAAAGAAAAAGAAAAAGAAAAAGAAAAAAATTCAGAAATTAAATAATCTGATTATTTTTTAAAGAGAGATCGTAAACTCGAGCTTCCTCTAGCCGATGTAATTTATTTTTTTACACTTCTGAATAATCGAGTTTATCATAGCACAAAATGACACGAGTACGTGTAACGCATAGGGTATATTATATTAAGAAGAAAAAAAATGGAAACAACAAAGAGAGAGAGAGAGAGAGAGAGAAAAGAAAAAGAAAGAAAGAAAGTTAGAGAGAGAAATAGAGAGAGAGAGAGAGAGAGAGAGAATAAATAGGAGGGGTTAAAGAGTGAGTAGAGAAAAAGAGTGTGCATGTAGAGGTGGGTGATTAAAAGAATAAAACCAGGTAATAAAAAGTTTTTAGAAAAAGAGGAACGATAAAGTACGGCCTAAGCGCGAATGAAGCGAATAATTACAAAAAAAAAATAAAAATAAAAATAAAAATAAAAATATAATAATAAAAAAGAAGAAGAAAAAATATAGGATGATAAAAAGGGAAAGAAAAGCATTTAAAAAAAAATAAAAAAAAATAAAAAAGATGTCGGTATCTACGGTATAGAAATATAACTCAAATTCTTCATTTGTATGAATCTACTTTATTTTTTTGTTTTTTTTTCTTTTTATCTTTTCAGAATAATCGTGACTCTTTTATTGCTACTTAGATACGCTGACGATGAAAAATGATCTCTAAATAAATTATATTGTTTAAATGATTGAAACAAAAACAACAACAACAAAAACACCTGGGAAAGGAAGAAAAAAATGAAAAAAAAGGAAAAAAGAAAAAATTCATGGAATTGGTCCTATTTGGAAAAAAAAAAAATTCATTAATTTTGACGAATAATTAAATGCATATATTACACTTACACATACTACTTCCACGTCCTTTCACTGATCGCTCTCTTGTAAACAGTCGATGATGACATATTTACATGCATACATACATATGTGCAAGATGATGCGCTTATATCGCGCACATATACGCGTCTGTACGAAAAAGAAAAAGAAAAAGAAAAAACAAAGGAAAAAAATAAGAAAAAAAGATAATTTAAAAAAAAAAAAATACAAAGAAAGAAGCAAGTAAATATTACACACTACACATAACACACGACGAGTATTATACATATACGTACATCCATACACACAACACACAACACACACATACACATGAAAAACATATTACATATACGCGCGTGAAAGACGCTTTATGCGGGATTTCTGTAAAGTAGCAATAAATGGAATTTCGTGTAAATAATCGATTTATCGATATAATAGGTACGACGATTGGAGATCGTTTATGGTCGGAATATAAAGTATAATAAAAGTAATAGATGATTTCTTTCAATTTTGAAAGGAATAGTGTAATGAGAAACTAAAAAAAAAAAAAAAAAACTATGAGCGAGACAAATTGTATGTATTATCGTGTACG
The DNA here is from genome assembly GCF_001465965.1 of Polistes dominula. The sequence goes on along the minus strand of NW_015148987.1, from coordinate 1,922,068 downwards.
ATGATGATGATGATGATAATGATGATGATGATGAATAAATCACTGTAGATATCTTAGCACCTTTAGATGTGAAGGAAAGATCGATATTATTACGAAATGATTATAATTTAATATTCTAAACAATTGTCGAGATGAAAGGAGAATCTAAAAATGAGCACACATACTAAACACACATCATAAACCAACGACACAAAGATATATGTACACAGAAAATTGATTATGAAGATCAATGGCGTGAAACAACCCCGTCTCTAAATCTAATTGAAATAAAAAAGTTGTCTTAATGGCATACAATAAAAAAACAAACACTATCGATACAACCTACGAGCACGCTAATCACCTCTTTTTCTTTTTTTCTTTATTTTATTTTATTATTATTATTATTTTTTTTTCTTTTTTTTTTTTTCAAAGCAATATTCTTTGATGTTCCAATTATTTCATGTTCATCTTTTAATACAATTCTTTATTCTATAATATAAAAATGATATCGTTGATATATTTCAAAACATATATAAATAATATATAAATATAATATATATATTATATATAATAATATTTATATTTTATTTATTATATAATTATATATATATATATATATTATACGTAATATGGAATTAATAGAAAATTATCAACGCTTTTAAAAAACAATTAATCTTTGATATTTTTTGTGATGATACTTCGATTGAAAAAAGTAAAATCATTATAAAACTTACCTTACGTATAAGTTGAATCACCTGGCTCATAAAAATTTGTTCAACTCATTTGAAGTATCCAATAGAAAAGACAATTATTTGACAAGCCTAAAAATCATCGCAAAAAAAAAAAAAAAAAGAACAAAATTTCAAGACCTAGACTTTTTATTTCATAAAGAAATAAAAATATGTTTTTTCGTTTCTCTAAAATATATGGATGGTTAGGGATAACAATTTTTGAAACAAAGTCTACTCGAGATTTGTTCATGACGTATTATTATTTTTTTATGACGTATATATATATATATATATATATATTGAGTCAACGTCATTGCAACAACGACGTAATTGATTATAAACCAGACAGGATATTAATGCAATGAAATTGAATTTCAATGTTTTTCAAGTTAACCTCATTCATAAGATTTTCAAATTTGAATTCATTCTTTCATTCTTTTTTCTTTTTTTTTTTTTTTTTACCAAAGAGCTTTCGCAAATAGAATTTGATAAGTTTCAAGCGAATTTTGCAAAGACGTGATAACGTATGCACCTTCCATTGAATTATTGCTTATTAAAAATATAAATCATGTTAAAAAAAAAAAAGTACACGAAGAAAGTGAATTTTTAAATAATTACTTCACATTGTATTGAATAATACGTTAGAAATGAAAATTAACATTAAAATCATGTTTAAAAAAAAAAAAAAAGAGAATATTTCTATTATTATATTATATTTATCACACACGATGATAACAATGATAATAACCGACAAGATTAATCCTTTGCACTCCTTTGCAATTTGAAATATGTCGTTTCGAACAACTCCAAGATCATTTTGACCATCACCACTTTTAACTTTCGTTTTTACGCGTTTTAAACTACAAACAAAATAATATGATCGAAAGAAATGCAACAAGTTATGTCACAAGATTAATTACACACACTATAAGTGTGTGCCGAAACATTTTCCTACCCGTTAAAGATACAACCCTAGTAGCACAAAATATTGAAAAACATTGAATACCATGTTTCTATTTATTTAATTTTTTATTTAACCTCTTAGGCACTACGCGCTACTATAGTGACTTTCGCAGATGCCATCTTCCAGTAGGACACGTCACTATAATGGCTTTCGCGGATGACATTTTTTAAAATATATCATACTTAATTGTATGATTAATTATTAAAGTCAATTGTTCAAGTTAAAGTATATGAAATATATTTTAAAGAAATATTATAATTTAATTATTAAATATTTGATTTTAATGTACTCGCATAGAGAACGACATTGTCTGTTGAACCCTGCCATACAGAGAAACAGCTCCGAGCAAAATTCAACCGTGCCTAAAAGGTTCATTTTAATTTAATATAAAAAAGAATTATAATGTCTTTTTAATATTAAATACACACACGCATTGAATATTTTTCAATATTTTTCTACTATTAGGTAATATTGCTTTTAGATATCGGCGTACCGTGTCGCCGCAATGCCGACAATATGGAGTGCAAAGGATTATAACAAGAAAGTGCGACGCTATCGAGAGAGAGAGAGAGAGAAAGAGAAGAGAGATTTTACTGACAATTTTCATTCAATTTGAAAGTTTCGTTGCTTTGTACAAAGCATTGATTGTGTGAGTATGTGTCAAGTTAAATATTTATTAATTATGACACATCTTTGTATAATAATGATATCATACTTATATGTACAAGATATAACATATGTATCGATTCTATAAGAATTGTACTCGAAATTGCAATTTCTTTTCTGATAATACCGTAATCTTTCTTCTTCGTGATTATTTGTTTTGTTTTTTTTTCTTTTTGTCAAAATACATTCCAATAATCTACGATCAAATTTATTTCGAGATTTAAATACAATGCTAATTTATCACAAGCGAGAGATAAATATATATATAAGACAGTATATTATTCTTCAGAGTACATTTATCTCTTTTATTATTATTATTATTCTCTCATTTTATGAGAGTTCAATTAATGTTTTTACTTATAATCGATTGTAGAATTTCTTGTGTTTTTTTTTTTTACACTTGTAACATGTGTAAATAATGATATATCAATGATTGATCAGATCGCTTGTTAAAACTTATCGTTACATTTTTGTCCATTGTTTTATTGTTTTTTTTTTTTAAATTTTGTTTCCTCTTAAAAATACCTACATACTTTCGTATCACCCTGTACGTTCATGATAGTATATTATCATTATATGTACATATAGCATATCATCATATACCATTTCGTATCTCAATAATAAATTTGCTGCGCCGATTAAGTTTGATATTTTATAAAAGAAATTAATAATCACTTTTATATGATACATATATATATATATATTAGATTAATTTTATGATATTAATTATTATCAATGATTATCGTTGATCAATTGAATTTTTCTTCATTTCATATTACGATAATATATTTGTCATCGTTGAAAAATAATTTTATAGAAAGTAAAAAGAAAATTGTATTTTATTTAAAAACGTGCAAGATCATAATCGGCCTTTTGACATTTTATCCGTAAATCGACGTATAATATTTTTTTTTTTTTTTGTTTTAGAATTTCCATGACGAAAAACGTATTTTTTTTTTTTTTAACGCATTTCGTGCGATTGTCATCGAGAAGTAATCGTATAAACTATAAAGCACTTGAAGAATTTTTATTATTTTTTTTTTTTACATTTTTTTCTTTTCTCTTCTTCTTCTTCTTCTTCTTCTTTTTGTTATTTTATTTCTTGTTTCTTGTTATTTTATTTCCTTTGGAATTATATCTCATTGTGATAATAATATTAATGCTTGTTACGCGTGCATATTCTTAATCTCGATGCGAACATGCACGAACAAGGCACTGCAAATAAGCAACGAAGATTATTTAATTGTCATTTGATCGTTTTTATGTTTAAATAATCATTTTATCATTATCATCATAATCATCATAAATTCCAAATGTTAATGTTACTCAATTTGTTATATATATATATATACAAAAATTCACTAACCAAGAAAGGGAAGGACTTGTAATTACCAGAACCTGGTATCGAATCGATGAAAAAGAAGAAAAAAAAAAAAAAAAAAAAAACAGAGAAAAAAAAAACTAGAGCATACGCATCGTCCTTGACTAAGGACACGAATCATTTTCATTCAAGGATCCTGTGAAATCTTTCTTGATTATTATTTGTCATACACATTCGACACAATTCCAAGAGAATATACCCTTGAATTTTGTTCACGAATGATATTAATCCTCTAATCTTATCTATAATCGACTAGAATTTGTTATTTTGTTTTGCACGAAAGATTGATAAATCGGTCATACCGATCAATTTGATTTCCTAAAAAGGCCTTCTGGATACGATTAAATGCCTGAATTATTATGTCAAAAGTTCGCCAATTTTGTTCTACCTCGAATCTTTATGACAAAGTAAAGTTAAAGTTTGTTAAAAAAAAAAAAAGAACTCCTAGTAGAACAAAATATTGTATTTAATATTAAAAAGACATTAACAAGTACATTGAATATCTCTTTTTAAATATTAAATACACATGTATTCTCAATATCTTTTGTTACTAGGGAATATTAGTGAAAGAAACGACAATTTTTGGCAGACTTTTGACATAGAAATTGATCAGGCATTACCGTCGTAAGGCTCGTTGGCACCCGGCCGATTAAAATCCTGAGTGGAACCAGGATGTCGATCGGGTACCAATAGCCATCCTCACGTTCTGGCAAATTTGTAGACAACACCGAACACCAACACGCTGACCAGCATTAGTACAAGTGCAGTAACAACCTTAGCGAAGACGTTTAGTCCACTTTCTGCATGTTGTTGAGGTCTTCTCGTGGGTACGCTTTGTTTTGAAGCTAAGCCACGTGCCAAGTTAGGAAAAGCAAGACTTTGTGTGAACGTCAATTTATGAAGGGATTCTGAAAGGGAGTAGGGTCCTACTGAACCCCTAGCAGCAGCTCTCAAAAGAGCATACTCCAAATCCACAGCATCGAACATGCTATATCTGTAAATAGAAAATCAAAAGATTATTTATGAAAAATTGTTATCTAGATATACCGTAATATAAATCAAGTAAACGAGGAAGAAATGAAGAATGATGATGGTCGTGATTAGAAACATGATAAGGAAAGGTCAAATATCGAATCGATATACGTTGTTGAATTTGTAGAGAAAAGACAATATTTCGTATCTTGGAGTTTATAAAAGCAATGAATGTAATTAACGTCGAAGGCTTCATTAGTAAGCTTGGTACTATCAACATGAAGAATACAAAAAGAAAACTGGGTCTTTGCCAAAACACTTGGAGGCGACAACTTTGGTTAAGAACTTCTATCTAACAACCGCTACTATCACTCTTATACAATTGTCAAGTACTTTCGTTAAAAACTTCAACAGTTTTATATATTTCAGTGTATCATAATCACCAACAAATACAAGTTTTAATCTACGATACTCAGTCAGTCAATTTGTTTTATATATATATATATATATATCTTTCTGTCTCTTTCGTCTATTGTTCAAAAAATGGCCTGAGGTATCTCATTGGGAAGTTCTATAATAAAAATCGGAAATATTTCAGGAAAGAGAGAAGATCTTTGTTGTCATAATTAAAGATGACAAAGAAATTTATCATATATATATATGTATGTATTTCTTGTAATGTTCTTATTCAAAGAAAAAAAAATAGTATTTTTAGAATGAACGCGATACTGGACAAGAGATTACATACGTCATAATGAGAATTTTCATTGCGCGAAGCTTGCAATATACGAAGATTGATATATATATATATATAGGTATATTTACATTGTGCCAGGGTCGCCCCTTGACACGGTCGTCAAGATCGAAAACGTACCACTCGTCGTCGAGATATCATTCGAAGGATTATTTCTGAGACTATGGAATATCTCAAAACTTATAATATTAGATTCCTAAGAGAGAATCAAGGTAGTATGTCGCGGGACGTTATCATCGTACTCATGCGAGATTCTTATCACATACTCGTTCTCTGTCAACGATACGAATATATATATATATATATATACTATAATGCCCGATTAAAAAAATTTGAATCCATATCGAACGAGTAAATCGATGCGAAATTAGAACGTGACTTTCACTTGGTAATCTAAATTACTGATAAACTTTAATTACTAACACCTTGTACTCCTTTTCTTATTTTCTTATCGAAAAATGGGGAAAAAAAAAAAAACAAGAAAAACTTTTTCAGTTTGACCGCATGTTTTTGAATTTTTCGAATAACGTCAATTGGAAGTGGTGGTTATTTAATAACGTAATTGTTTTGGAAGATTGCATTTTCTCGAGTGTTAACATGCAAGATCTTGGTATGAGAAAGACAGAGTGAGAAAGGCAAAGAGAGGGTAGAGAGAGAGATAGAGAGAGCTAGTGCTAGCTAAGACCTGTTGATTCTCAAGAGACCTTATCACGTGAAAATGCAAGGGAGATAAGAATAATTGGTCTGATCACGTATAATTCTTGATGCAGATTTACCTGCTACTACGCCGTCTGTCTTGAGAATGCATCGATGCGATCGCTGAACTCGGCATCGATCGGAGACTACTCGTCGTCGTACTGGAAGGGCTCGGTGGTACCGAGGGTGGGTCTTCGTCGATCGAAGTTCTCTCTTGAGTCGGAGGACTCTTTGATCCTAAGTTATGGTGATTATGATGTAAATGTTGCAGGTGCAACCTCGCGTGATCTGGATGCAAGAGACTAGCACGACGAGATTGTTGTGGTGTCGTTGCTGGACTGTTGCAAGCTGCTTTACACGGTGACGGAGATGCCTTCATAAATGAATACGTTACGTTACATTAGAAAATTACATTGTTCACTTTATCAAAATATATGTGCTGATAATTATGATATTAGATTAATAAGAAATTTTTATCAACTCTCCCACTACGATTTTTATGAAACTTTATAAATTTGTAGGATTGCATATTGCACCCTAGAAGTCAATGACCCATCGCTTTCAAGAAAACTTTTACTAACATTCTTCTATATGCCATTTCGTTACAACAGTTGTTACGAATCGTCGAAAGTATAACGCGTAACGGCTCAGACTCGTTATCGTCAAATCGAATTTCTCTCGGTCGAATTTGTTTGCTTTTTGAACTGAATTGATTTGCAAACATTTTTTAAAGTGTTTTATCATTTACTTTCTTTGTAATTATTATAAAAATGTGCGCCTGTATTAATGCAACCCTCCAGACACATTTTGAAAATGTTGCTTGCGAGCGCCATCTGTCGGATCGAAATTTTTTTCTGCCCGAAAGATAGACAACCCGTCATACATACTTGTATAAACAGTTTTGACTGCAAAAAAATTCCGTCCCAGTAGATGACGCTCGCAAGTAACATTTTCAAAGTGTGTCTGGAGGGTTGCATACGAACAGGCGCGAATTTTTACAATTAAATTAATAATTAAATAAATAACTACAAATTAAAAGTAGAAATAATATTATAATAATATTATATAATAAATGATATCTTCAAAAATTATTTATTTGAAGGTGAAGGACACTTCTAACTTGTGTAATATGTACACATGTTTTTTTTTTTTTTATACTTACTATCTTTCTACAATATGTTATATCACTTTTATGGAAAATATAATATAATACAAAATATAATGCATTTGTATTATAGAACGTGTCAAGTTTCTCTTATTTACAAACGTTCTTATTTGATTGAAAAATTTAAAATTATTCATCACGAAATTAATACAAATAATAAATTTAATTAAATACGTTAAAAACAAAAATTAATTTTACCAGCATATAAAAATAAAATGTAATAATAAAGGATTATTAGTAAAAAATATGTTATATTTAGTATGAATATACCTGGATGGATTCGATTCCACTATCGTTAACGTTTTCTTGAGCATCTGGGAAAACAAATGCTTGTTCCTGGCTATCCGCCTCGTATCTCGGTGAATCGCTTGGCCATACTTGCAATAGTGGAAGTCCACCTCGTGTCTCGGTGCATACTTCAGCTGTCACAACGTTACTTTGTTGTTCTGTACCAAGGCACAATCGGCCGAGTTCTCTCAGTGGCTTCTGCTAAACGATAGCAAAATAATATAAGATGTGTGATTAGAATATTTTATATTATATTATCGTATTTTTAAATTGTATTCAAATGTAATTTCATTTGTTAGTTATAAAAAGACGCTTTAAAGTGGATGCCATTATTTCCCCTTTCTAAAATGTAAATGAAAATTTATAACATTTTCAATTGTCCTACTCTATTTTAAACATTATATACATTGCCCGGGCAGTAATGAGTTGACCGTAACATATACGCACGAAATAAGTGTGCACAGGTGACTATTCGGCTTAATTACATTTTTTGAAAGGTAATTTGTGTATTGTGAGTATAGTTTTCTGTTTATTCAGAGATTACGGCCGCGTGTGAGCCTCTTTGACATGTTGGTTTCCCACTTAGGTAACCATTTACATAGCATAGCCCTAAGGTATGCCCATCATCCAAGTACAGTTCCCTTGAGGAAGGTCCAGGCGTCCTAGCTTCAACCTGTAACCAGGACTTCGAGTAGCCCTGTTCACGTTTATCTATGTGTTCTTTAGTCTACGATAAAAGAGAACTCTCAAGGGTGCGAAAAGGTACTTCACGGTGTACATATTTTCGTATCTTTTTCCTCTCCTTTGTTCTATCCTCGAGTCACGGTTTAATTATACAGTTTTCTTCTGTTAAATAAAGCAATACGTTTGTCCCAACTTTTCTCATTATTTCGTGAAAGTTTTTTACGCCGATGCAAGTTGCCTTTTGTTCCGCGAGAATTAACATAAATCTTTATTTATTTATCTTATTTTTGCAATATTATTATTACAATTATTTGTTTAATCATCTAACTAGCTTTTGTTCAGTACCTGTTAGACTATCGAGATAGTAAACACTTGCACTAGTGCACCTAATAGACAGGATCAACGTAAATTAAACTGTACTCTATCCATTTTCACTTGGGCACTCCATTTCATTTTTAAAGGGCCACATTTTGAAAGCCAGAACAATGAGTAAAGTAACTTTCTACGTTTTTATTCCTAGCCTGTTAAATGTCGACCTTACAATACAGCAATACAACTATTTTAATTAAAGTTATTATTTAAATGATATATTCACGCGTCGTCATATTATGAAATATGAAAAAGAATGAAAATATTATTTATATTTGAAATATATACAAATGAAATGCAAAAGTGTTTTATTATTATATAATATTGTGTATTATATAAATAATATTATTTGGACATGCAGTAATTTAAAAAAATGTTTTTTTTTGTTAAAAAATCAAGTATTACAAAATAATAATAATAATAATAATAATAATAATAATAATAATAATATATTCAAAGGTAAGGAAATATTTATGTAGATATTAATAGACATTCAATTGATAATTAATTCATCTCTCATCAATAAGAGGATTCATCAACTCCTGATCGGCTTATCTCTCATCAGCAAGAAATTTCATCATGACCTTCAATATGTACAGGTATTCTAAATTCTAATCTCCCTCTTCTATCTTCTTCGAACGTAAACGTACGAATAAAAGTAAAACAAAAAAAGAGATTCGATAAAAATGGTAATAAAAATCTGAACATCATATAATAAATATAGAAACCATATCTATAATAATATAAAAGTTCATTCAATTCGATCAAAGAAATGTTAACTTTTCCTTCGAATTGTCAACTGATAAAAAATAACAAATGAAATAAAATTTCAAGCAAAAATTCAGTTTCCAGACTTTAATGGATATACTAATTCTGATAAGCAAAAAATTGCAATAATAATAATAATAAAACCAAAGAATGAACAAGTACGTACGTTATTAAGGTACAGACATTTCCTGTACATAATTTTCATATATTTTTTTAAATTCATTTATTATTAATAAAGCTTTCAAGTTAAATTCATGAAATATGTATGGTATATACTAATGTATTTATTCCAATATCGTAAATAGATAATATCAATAGTTTCCAAGCAAAAATCTAGTAAACATAAAAATGTATGATTATAAGAGAGAGACACACACACACACACACTATATATATATATATATAAATGAATAAATCATTTGATTATTTTCCATATTATAATACGAGTTTCACGTGTAAAAAATCAACGCATATATTTTATTTTGTTATATTTTGTTCTAAACTTGATTCACAAAGATAATTTGACGAACAAGCAAATAATAATAATAATAATAATAATAATATACACTATATAACCCAATAGATTAAAACTTGTGAGTATTTAATCTAAAATGATATCGTACAAAAATGATATTATCTTATTGAGTAGGTATCTCTCGAAATCTCGTTGTTAACCTTTTCTCACACGAACGTCACGATTAGACGTCACGCTTGCATTATTAATTTCATACGAGGATAATAATACATGCTAATAATAATAATAATAATAATAATAATAATAATAATAATAATAACAACGCACAGTATTCGATACAAGGAAAAATTAATTGCGATTTCACGGTGAAACGCGATGATAAGCAACGACGACGAGCCAACACTGAAACTTTTAATGGTTCACTGCTTTTAATGCAACGAACACGGAAAGGTCGACTCTGATCTTATACAAAAAAAAAAAAAAAAAAAATAGTTTATTATTGCAATTGATTTTTTTTTTCGTCTGATAAAAAAAAAAAAAAAAAAAAGAGGAAGCAAAACGGATGAAATAAGAAATGGATATACCTGAAATCAATATCCACGTAGGTATTTAGTAAAGTGTGAACATAATTGTTGTTGTTGTTGTTGTTCTTGTTCGCAATAGAAAATTCCGACACTAAAGAAGACAACCTAAATTCCAAAACAATTAATAATAAATCTACTAATATATCTTAAACAAATACATATTAATGTATAATTCTCTCTTATGTCGCTAATAATCTCCGATGGTTGATGTGACATTTAAATAAAGCTATATATAATAAAAAGAAAAGAAAAATTCCAAATATAAAATAATAATATGATAATGATAATGAAACTCGAATATTGATCAATTGTTTTTCTTCCCCCATTTTTATTTTGAATTATAACGTGAATATTTAGCAAATGTAAATTTGGATGATTATTATCCACGAAAAAAAAAAAAAAAAAATTAAAATGTGTACAATCGACATTAGCGTAACAGTAGGTCGTAGAGTTAGCAGGGTGTTCGTGACCGTGACAGAAGAATCTCACCTTCTTGCTTGGCCTTGGCACAGGCCGGTCGATGAGGGGAAGAAAAAGACGCGAATCGGTTCTCTGGCACAGTGCCTTTTTACCGTACAAATACAAATATATATATATATATATTATTAACAAAATGTTCCTTCTTTATTTTACTTAATTGACAAAAAATAACTGCAAATTTGTATTCGATAAAGTTCATTTGAAAAAAAATAAAACTACTACTATCTATTCATCGTGTTATAAAATACTTAGATAACAAAATCTTATTTTACACACGTGTGTATGTATGTGTGTATGTTTACTTCTTACAAAGTTTATATCTAGTTTCTATAATACCATGTAATACACTATAAAAAGAACAAAAGTTTATATTTTCAAAATTGTTATTCAATAGAATGTGCACATGGATTTCTATAAATATCTTATTTCAATATTTGATGATGATGATCATCATGATCACATGTAAACAAAGTGTATTTATACTTAATGTAGTATTACTGAAATATATCATCTGTCCTTGGGACTTGGGAGAGGAATGTAAGAAAAGAAAGAACAATGCATTGCTACTTTGCCTATTGTGTTAACGGAATAAACAAACAACTTTCAAATCCGATGAGAGATCCTTCTGTTTACAAATCGAGATGACCATTATATCGGCAGAATCAATCTACATGTAAGAACTCGCAAGAATATCAATAAAGTAATGAAAGTACAATTGCGTCATTAAAATGTACAAGTTTTCATTGATGAGGAAAGATCATTGTCATTGTATTTAAATGATTGGATGAATACAAATGTACACGAAAATATCCTGAAGTGGTTTTTTTGCAAATCGATGAGAAAAAGATTACCTTTAACTCGAGCGGTAAACAAACGAGTGAATCCAGCACTTCGATGAAGATAAGAATAAGTTGGAGGAAGCAAGAAGATGACCCACCTGCATGCTTCCGCCAGTCGCATGGTAGCAGACGACATTGGCACGTTCCAGCAAGGATGCCTTTGGACGGAACCCAAACAGCAATAGTCAAATGTCAAAACTAGAGTATGTCCAGGTAAGTTAGAGCAGATATCGGCCCTGCTCACGGCTCGAAGAGCGACTGCAACCAAATCCGGTCGGTCTCGACTTGGTCGGTGGTGCTGGTAATATTAGTAGTAGTAGTAGTAGTAGTAGTAGTAGTAGTAGTAGAGTAGTGGTGGTGGTAGAAGAGGATGAGTATGCAAAAAAGGAGAAGGAGGAGGAGGAAAACGCGTAGACGACGACGTGTGCGCGCGTTCGAGGCACCGGCGTGTGTCGAGGTCGAACCTGTTTTCACCCGTTTTAGTCAAAACGCCGGGGGGTGAAGAGGGAAAACTGGAGAATCCGAAAGCGGAAGGGAAGAAGGTGTGACAACGAAGCTCGAGAATAGATGAAGAAAATCGTTTTAAAGTAGAATGGCAAATCTAGTCGATGAGATTTATGAAGTTGACTATTCAAATGCTTGAGAAATACAAAAAAAAAAAAAGAAGAAAAAGAAGAAAGAAGAGAAGAAAAAGGGAAAGAGGGGAGGAGCCGAGAGGGCGTGACGCCGGCGCGAGAGGAACTCCCTAGGTCAAGGTCGAATAGTAGAGGCAGGAGAGAAAGGGTGTAGCAGCCTGCCGATACGGCCCTGAGCCCCATTTGGCCATCAGAGCCTCGTGCAGGACGATCTTCGTTCCACCTCTCTTCCTCTTCCCTCCATTTCTCTCACTCTCGCTCTATACACACCCCAACCCCTTACTCTAATCGATATACCTCTACCCCAGACACGTTTTCCTCTCTTCCTTTCCTTGACAACTGATGGCTCGTTTAATTGTTTAATTAATAAGATACTTATAAATATAATTTTCTCAATAATTCATTTGATCCTTACCCTTAAATACTTGTCTTTAAATTATCTTTGATATATTCAATATTTTTATCTACTATTACAGCAGCCCCTAGTAGCACGAAATATTGAAAAATATCGAATACATGTGTATTTAATATTTAAAAAACATTAAATCTCTTTTTAATATTAAATACACATGTATTCAATATTTTGTACTACTAGGGATACTTTATACTATTTTATTATGAATAACATTAATGTTTTTGAATTTCATTTATTTTTCTTCTTTTTTTTTTATCGTCATGCAATTTTGTTTACCGGTAAAACATCCATTTTTATTTTAACAGCCTATCCTATCTCGCTGTTGTTAATAATATATTCTCTGCGCCTTACTGCAGGCTTCACTTTTGACGTATCAACATCGTGTCAGTAGTAATAAACGTATATAGTCAGCCGAGCAACCCGGCTGGACATTATCGAAATGTATCCTTGTTCGATCTCAGCTTTACGTCAATCTGAAAATTATCCTATTCTAACCCTTCACGTCATCATATTTTTGTTACCCTCTTTCTCAATTTCCCCATTACACATTTACATTTTGAAAAGGAACACTTTTACGAAGGATCTAACAACCAATTGAATTTTCTTCCAACTTTGTAATTGTTTTATCAAACTAACCCTTTAAGTGTCATCCATTTTATTATTCATATTTATAGAAATCCAATTCACCAGGATTAGAAATAATTGCTTAGATAATCAGGAAGAATGAAAAAAAAAAAAAAGAAAAAAAAATGAATAAAAATTCTTTTCAGAAATTTTCAAATATTTAAAGCATACAGATATTGACATGCCTTCCATCATACTACGAACCATTCATACCTACGATTAATTTTATCTTACACTGCCTTTGTTGAACATTAATAATTAAACGTACTAATAATAACGACGTACGATGATAATACGAGAAGTCTGAGTTTAGAATAGCTAATGTGATATTACTTGATTAAAATGTCGTCAATTTTTTCGAGGCCAATTTGTACTATATGTTATAAATTGAATTTCAAGGAAGGATGCGTAGATGATCCTTGAGAACAAAAATGACGAGACCAACACTACCCTTGGACACAATTTAAGAAAAATATATATATATATATTTATATATATATTAAATATATTATGCAAATATATGATACATTATATTATAAACTGGTATTTTATAATATATATTTATATATAATCTATTTATAAATGTAGTATATATATGTGTATATATATTATATTATAAATTTTATTATTTATTGTATTATAATTATATTATATAATTTTTATATTTTATATATANTTATATATAATATAAAATTATATATACATATAATATTTTAATATATTTTATTATTATAAATTTTAATATTATATATATATATAAAGGCATATAGAGGTATATGTAATATTGGTTGATAAAAGTTTGGTATTAGAAATAAATAATACTGGAGCTTTTATCGGTCTTTAGGACTTTAGGAAAGGGGAAAAGTAAAAATCGTGTAGATACATTTAAATTAATTGATTTGAGAATAGAGAAAGATCGTTAATGGAACGTAGATGTTCGATAAACGTTCGAAGCAATAGTCGCTATTATCATCGAGTCTGTTTTATCGTGATTTTATCAAAACTCGAGATATTTCTTCAGGCTTGTTCAATTGTATCGTAGCATTACATCGTACTTTCAATCGTTATTGGATTTTACACTTTTATCTGATAGTTACTGTTACGTTCGAGAAATAAACGTAAATTGTTACGATCTTTTAATAATTTCGTACTGGAAGATATTTGCTCATTTGAAATGGAATCGCGTACATATAAACACACATATATATATATATATATATATAGATCTATGTATTGCATCGTCTTCAAGAGATATTTAATATATCTTAAAAGATTAAAAAGATTAAAAAAAAAAATAAAAAAAGAATCTATGAAGGATAATCGATGTTTTTGATATGCCTTGGATTTATAAAACATCAAATATGATGTAAGTTAAAATATCGATTTCAGACCGCGAACTTATCAAGGACAACGTGCTTGCGTCTCCGCAGATGCAACAGATGCATACTCGGAAGAAGAGCTTTCATGATGGCGTGCAACACGTGTTTAAGAATTTCCTTTTTATATCTAGATGTTTTTAGAAGAAAATAATAATATTCACGGTCATATCAACAAACGATTAACACGGTTCTCTCGTAACTCATACCGATCCAAAAAAATCCTGCTAAGCTTTTATAATCCTCTTTGTTAGAGACAAAAAAATATCGATGGAGAATAAAAGAAATAAACTGGAGATTAATCGACGGGAGAGAAAATTAAAAAAAAAAACAAAAAAACAAACAAAAAGAAAAAACCTGAAAAAGAAAGCAGGATGGTGCGAAATTCGTTGATAGAGGGCAGCAGTTATAAGTAAAATAAAGGTTTGTATCGACCTAACAGGATAAAATAGTTCACAAACAAATTATTCAAAATTTCCCGCGGGAAAGATTTTATCGACGGTTATTATAACCGTCAAATTTAATTGCCCGTGAGGCATGTGAAAATGTAAGTTCATTTGTTCCGTACTAATTAATCAAAACTTAAAGCAGAACGAATTAATTTTATACATTGGATATTTTCGATTTAAAAAAAAAAAAAGAAAAAAAAAGGAAAGAAACGATTTACACATATTTCGATCAATAATAAATTTAAATAAAAATATTTACAAATGGCGTAGCTCGTTGGAACAAAAGTTCGATTGTTTAATGATAGGATCGTGATAATTAACGTTTAATGACCACAGTGATCACTAAATCGGCAACAGATGGAGCCTAGTGTACACGATTGGTCGCGATCGATAAATTTTATTTTCTCGTGAGAGCTGTTGTTGGCCGCGGGCAGGGAAAGCTTCTCTTCTGTGAGACTTCGCACGCGCACGGCGCCATTGCCATTCCTCTTTCGTTGATATTACCGCTACTACTGCCTCTTCTTCTTTTCCTTTCACTGGCGAGGCATATGTCACTGCAGGGCCGCACAATTTCTACCAAAGATTATTATTCATTCTTATTCCTTGCTAAATATTCTCTAAAATGTTCATTTTGTTTCCTTTAATCTAATTAGAAAACAAAATTATATTTTTCATCAATTTTATTCCCTATAAATTTTGATCAATTTCTTTCAAAAACACAATAACTGCATCATTTCAATAAAAAAAAAAAAAAAAAAAAAAGAAAATAAATAAAAAATCAAATAAAATATCGATTGCGTTATAAGGAAGTAACCCAACTCCACTGTGAAGATTCAAATTTATTACCTGTCCAACATAACAAATAAATCTTTGATCTTGATAAAAGAGAGCGACCCAATGGAATACAACTGTTGATCGTCAATGCAAAAATAACGTTTCCCTGGGTGTTCAACGGGCGTTCAATACGATTTACTAGTAGAATACATGAACTATGTATTCGGAATACACGACTAATATGTCAGACATAGTCACGAGTCATAGTCGTTGCCGATAGCTGGCAAAGGGTAAATTCCAACGGACGAGTTTCTCAATGGATTCTAGTCAAATCATCTAATCAATTTTTGAAATAAATTAAAAAACACAATCAGGGTTTGGTATTCTTTCATACAAACATGATTACAAAACTTTCGAATGATCTGAAATAATATGAAACACGAGTCTTTAATAAATCTGTAATGATAGACAAAATACTTAAATAAGGTTACACCAATCCTGAGTTAATGTTGTTCTGGCAAAGTAGCTGGAAGATTCACAAGAGTCTGGCGTTCACTTCTCTTTTTCTTTTTCTCTCTTCTCTGACAAGACTCAGCGGGACATACAAGATGGTGCAATAATCGTGTTTTGCGTATGCTAACGTCGTTTACTTCGTCCGAAACTGCCAGATGGGAATAACACCTCTTCCTCTTTAACTTTGACATTTAAAAAAAAGAGAAGCTCAGCATCGAAATAAGCCTAGGTATCCTCATTACGTCAAGAAGATGTAACTCGATCAACGAACGTGCCACATCAAAATTACATAATTTATAAACGTCGTTAATCTCTTTCTCTCCCCCAGTCACATGGACTCTTTCTTGCTTGTTTCGCGGCCAGGATACTCAACGTGATCGATGAACGAGCACGCGTCAGGTGACTCGAAACCTCGAACCTTGAAGTTCAAGAGTTAACAGGCAATTCAAATAACGAGTTGATAATTCGATGCTTGATCATGCAATGTTTTAGAAATAACTTTATGGCGAAAATTCGGATAATTGATAGATTTATAATGAAAATGCAAATATTTAAGCGATAGATAGTTGTAATAACTCTTGGCCATCGTGAAGGCAGAAGGATCAACCAAGCTATTCGTACGTACCTGGATAAGAGTCGACAGGCAAGCAGAAAACGTGTGCGACGCTAGAGAAAGAGGGGACCAGAAAGGATTGTAGTGGTGGTAGCAATATAAGGCCCAACGAGTGGCGGGCCTCAGCCAGTCCGTGAACGGTACCTACACCTTCAAGGTCCGCGTCCTTGAAGGCCATCGACTCTAACCCTCGGAAATACGATCATCTTCAGCTGGTATCGTCGACCTTAGATCCTTTCGAGCGCTTGCGAGCGCCTCTAACGACAATCCTAAATATATTCCTTAAATACCCTTCCAAAATAATCGACAGAAGTGGCCATCTTCATTTCAATCGAACGAAATATTTATTTCATTTGTTGCAATCCCAATTGCTTCACTTCTGAAGTGATCGTGTCAGACAAAAAACGACAAGTAAGATTAGAAATACGGTAGAAATAAAGAATCACGTGATAAAAGCTTGTGAAACGAAAGGACAAGATTTTCCCAGGACAAAAGAAAAATTAACTGTGCTTTAAATATCGAGGATGAGGTCCTCGTTGATTCTGTTCTTCGCGGTGGGAGTCATCACTTATACCGGTGAGTTTAAATCATCGATCAATGTGATTTGTGATACCAAATAAGATAAATTTTTGAAAATAGATCAATACATTTAGAATGATGAACATCTGTTTGCTCGGTCAACGATGAAATTTGCTTTTTTAATCAACGATTAATAGTAAAGTTATGATAAATCGTAAACCCGTTTACAATTCTCATGATTACTTTGAAATACTTTCATTTTCTATGAGGTATCTCGAGAAAACATGCATGCGTTACTTATCGCGTGGATTCAAAATGGCGGAAATGGATATAAAAGTCGGTACCCTCTTTGAATTTTCCTGTTCTTTGATGGAGAGAGAGAGAGAGAGACGCGTTCAATCACTTTCCTGGCTCGGACTTCCCGGCTCCAATCGAGAACTCGAAAGCGGGAGAAAATATCTCTTTACGCGGATTCTGTTAAGTGAGAGACGATAAATTGCATAAGAGATTAGAGCGTGAAAGCCTCGGTCGGTCCCGGATGGGTGACGTCACTGCCGTGCCCTGCCGTCTGAAAAAGTAGCAGTGGGGGGCACAACTTTCCCCGTTTGTCGCTTTACCATACAAACCATACTATCGAGAGCTCGTGGAACCAAAAACGCGTAAAATACGATACCGTTCACCGTGGAAGGTCGCTTCGCTTTCGGTTACGATCTAAACATATTAACAAGAATTTTCTTCATTATGTAAATGAATTACCCTTGAAATACTTTCGAATCTTAACGATCAAACATTATCAATACCTCTATATATTTAGAGGGCTTTACCAGAGTTAAGAGACAAGAAGACAAGAAGGAAGAAAGTTTCGAGAACGAAATCTGTAAGGAGAAAGAGGCAGGAGAATGGTTCAGGTTGGTAGCCGGTGAGGGCGACAACTGTCGTGACGTTATTCAGTGCACGAGTTCCGGTCTCCAAGCTATAAGATGCCCGGCTGGACTCTACTTCGATATTGAGAAACAAACATGCGATTGGAAGGACTCGGTTAATAATTGCAAGCTTAAAAATAAGGAGAGGAAATCGAAGCCCCTTCTCTATACCGAGGAACCTCTCTGCCAAGATGGATACTTGGCTTGTGCTGATCAATCTTGTATAGAGAGAGGTCTGTTCTGTAATGGTGAAAAGGATTGTACCGATGGATCTGATGAAAATATTTGTGGTAAGTTTGAGAAGTGTATTCTTTAAACAAGTTTACTTTCTAATGGATCTAAAGATGATCCTATGTTATTAACTTTCCATTCTTATTACAGATATGGACAATGACCCAAACAGCGCCCCTCCTTGTGACCCTGCTGTTTGCGTACTTCCGGATTGCTTCTGTTCCGAAGATGGAACGAGTATACCCGGAGATCTCCCATCCAAGGACGTGCCGCAGATGATTACGATAACCTTCGACGATGCCATCAACAACAACAATATCGGCCTCTACAAAGAGATCTTCAACGGAAAACGCAAGAATCCTAATGGTTGCGACATCAAGGCCACCTTCTTCGTCTCTCATAAATACACTAATTACTCGGCCGTACAAGAGATGCACAGGAAAGGCCATGAGATTGCAGTACACTCGATCTCGTAAGCAAAAACATTTTTTTACTAGCCAACGATGATGCATATTATTGTATTACATGTAATTCAATGAGCCGATGGTTGTGAATAATTATTTGTATTTTATAGACATAATGATAACGAGCGTTTCTGGTCTAACGCCACGGTTGACGAATGGGCTAAAGAAATGGCTGGTATGAGAGTTATAGTTGAGAAGTTTGCAAACATCACTGATAACACTGTTGTTGGCGTCAGAGCACCTTACCTTCGAGTAGGTGGTAACAATCAATTCACGATGATGGAAGAACAATCCTTCTTATATGATTCAACGATTACTGCGGCATTGAACAACCCACCACTTTGGCCTTACACTATGTACTTCAGGATGCCTCATCGTTGCCATGGAAATCTTCAGCATTGTCCAACGAGGTAAGTTTGATATTAAAAACAAAGGAATTTAAACAAATGAAAAAATAATCAAAAATATAATGAATATTACATTTGTATTCAGATCGCATGCTGTCTGGGAAATGGTGATGAACGAATTGGATCGTCGTGAAGATCCCCAGAACGATGAATATCTACCTGGTTGTGCTATGGTCGACTCTTGCAGCAACATCTTGACCGGAGATCAATTCTTGGACTTCCTTAACCACAATTTCAACCGTCACTATCAACAAAATCGCGCACCACTTGGTCTCTATTTCCATGCTGCCTGGTTAAAGAACAATCCTGAGTTCCTCGACGCTTTCCTCTATTGGATCGATGACATATTGGAAAACCAAAAAGACGTTTACTTTGTAACAATGACCCAAGTAATCCAATGGATCCAGAATCCCCGTACTATATCAGAATCGAAAAATTTCGAGTCCTGGAAAGAGAAGTGCGTCGTTGATGGACCACCAGCTTGTTGGGTTCCTCACACTTGTAAATTGACCGCAAAAGACATTCCCGGAGAAACCATAAACCTTCAAACTTGCGTACGTTGCCCTAACAACTATCCATGGATCGATGATCCTACAGGCGACGGTTTCTACTTGTAAACGAGTATTATCTCCTCGTTCCTTCTTCTCGTCTAAGTCAATTCTTCTACCCCATTTTCTTACGTTCGTCCCTACATATCCGCCGCGTCCTATAATTAGCTCGTTCCTAGTCGAACGTGTCTTGCCTTTTCCAAACTTCGTAATGGAACGTGTGACGCCCGGACGATCGCCGCCGACTGACCTGCGTTTTCTATTCCAAAATCAACGATCACGACGAAATCATATCATAATCGAGTAACGATTGTAACAGGGAATTGTTGTTTTTTTTCTTTCTTCAAAATCCCCAAAGAGAAAGAAAATGATAGTTAAAGATAGAAAGATTGATCATCTTTCGATCGGGCTACATTTTAAACGCGCGCCAGCGCCAGCGATCTGTGATAAATCCTCGAACTCGTATCCTTGAGATTTTTGGAAAGACAAAGACCAGGATAAAAAAAAAAAAAAAAGACGGCGACGAAGACGATGACGAGAGTATTTGCGGAATTCCAGCCACGTCGGCGACGCTAACATAATTTCTTTCCTTCCACCTATATTCTTGTTCTTTTTTTCTATCCAATACCCCAATCCCGGCGTCTTTCATAGTCTTGAAGAGAAACTGTAAACTCATTAAGACAAGCTTTACGGCAACACTCGATGTATAATAATAATAAGACGCATATCCCAATTGCCTTTTCTTAAACCACCCTTCTTACATTTCTTTTCTCGCTTCTCCCATCTTACATCTTTTGGAGAGAAGACTTACGCTCCTCTCCATTTTCTTTTTTCAATGGAACATCCTTACATTTTTCTAAGGGTCGACCAGACTATATATATATATATATATATACATAAATATATATATAAATATTAAATATTATTGCGTATGTATATTTTTAAAGAAATAAGTGATAGTACCAACATCGTTTACAAAAGAATAAACCTTTAATAAAAGATCCCGATAAATTTGAACGAGTCTACTTACCACCGTCTTAAACCTTTTCCTTTAATTCTTGGACAACACGTGGGTAGTGGGTGTGGTCGTCAATCAACCTCGACCTTAATAATTTCATCCTTCTCTTTAAATAATAAATTATATTAAGATCAAGGCCGTTCACTAACTAGGGTGACTTATAAGAAATGGAAAATCAAGTGCGATAACGGCTAATAAATAAAAAGAAAAACAAATCTTTATAAACATACATCTTTTCACCATTGAAGAATAATTACGAAACGACAATTCTTTCTTTTGAATTCACCCACGATGAAATCGAATGAATAGAATCCAACATGTCGTTTCTTTGATTTAGAAATTAGATGCTTTGATCATTCAGACAAATCTTCTTTCTTTACGTAGATAACTACCTACGATATATCTTATTATATTCTAAAATAATGAAATAGCTAATTTTAATGATAATTTTGTGTTTGTTTGTTCAAATGAATAAATCGTGTTATGAAACCAAAGTCAAAGTACAACGTTCGCATGAACTCGCTTAAGATCCGGGGTACCATGAATGCTCCCTCTTGCATTATGCATTCCATAGAGATAAGCATTGGTAAGTTCCTAGCATGAAAACACTTGTCATTATAGTTTGCAAAGTACTACGATACTTGGTTTATTTTAGTCTTGAAAGTTGTCAAGTTATGGCTAATAAATGAACATCTTGGTAATCAATCAAAAAATATTAACGACATCGTCTAGTTGTCGCTGTTCAATTTCTTTATGTAGCTATTTACAGAAAGGATAATCACAGCTTCATCTCTATGGAATTCCATTACTTTTTTTTTTTTTTTATACGGAGAAAAGATGTAAAAGAGAAAGAGAGAGAGAGAGAGAGAGAGAGAGAGTGAGTGAGTGAGAGGGAGAGAGATGGCAGTACGGATGAAGGTGGGATGAGAAAAAAAATATCAGTAACCTCGTGAAATACCAAACAGCCGACACTGCTGAAGTCTCACCAACGACGATTGCATTCCAATGCAGCCTTTCCTCTTTCAATCCTTTAAGCGCCATTTCCACATACAGAACACAAATAAGGTGTCTTTTAACGTCCAACATTTTTTTCAACTCGTCGCAAACGATCAACCTTATTTTGTATGATTCTATACGTACCTTCGTAATTCTTTTGATCACTAGAAGGGGAAAGAGAGAGAGAGAGAGAGAGAGAAAGCGAGAGAATTACCTATCTAATACCTTTCGAATATACTATATGTACAATAAACGACAAGAGATATGTAATAAACCTATATGATCATCTTCTCGATGATGATTACCATCCATACGACACTCTCGTAATAGAAAGTTTCTCTTTACGAAGGAGCGTTCTTCCGCTCGCACGCACTTACGTGACCATCGCATTTCGATCATCTTTTTACACATCCCATGCAAATGCGACATCATACCCACGATGAAATTCCTTTTCATCAACCGACATATAGATTTTGCAACTCGGTTTATCAACGGTTTGCATCTTCGTCGAGTATAACCAGTAGTCATCTTCCTTTTTCTTTGGATACTTTAAATATGGGTATATCTAATTCATTCAAAATTACAGGATGTTGTACAAGAATAATTATATTATTATAATTATATTCTTGAAATAATTTTCTTCTTGAATAAACAAAAAAAAAAATCAAATGTATAACTCGTACACGTTACTTAGTTGTCATTCAAGTCAACTACGAGAATGAAAAATAGCGAGCTAACGAAGCACTCGTATGAAGCCAGAGCAATGGCAACGGTTGGACCTGAAAATCTCGCGCAAGCGAAAGTAGAGAAAGCTGACTATCCCTGTATAACGGCAAGG
Source organism: Polistes dominula (assembly GCF_001465965.1). The sequence continues at coordinate 1,898,930 of NW_015148987.1, read as the reverse complement.
CCGTTCTCGGTTATACCTCGAAAGGCGCGCTCGAAGGCACTCAAGATGCCAAAGAGATCACGTGCGATGATCTGCTCCCATGCACCATCGTTTATTGATTCTTTTATTCTTTTATTTTATTATTATTCCTCATTCCTAACAAATTCTTTACAGTACTATTTTTAATTCTCTAAATTTGTCCAAACAATTCACGAATTTAAATAACCTAGATGATTATATATCGAGATATCGAGACAAATTATGGACAATGATTATGTATGCATCTAAGATACTATATCGATGTTCGTTGTTTTTCACTCAAAATGTATGCCGGTGAAATTGATATTCTACTAGGTCAGTGGGTGACTGAATTTAGACTTGTATAATAGCCGTTTTATATTTTTATTTTTTTTTTCCTTTCTATAATTATTTTTTATCAAATTTTATTTAGTAGAAAATATTTATTTGTTAATATTTAATATTTATATTATTTGAATATTTTTCTTTAAAACATATCAAGTTATTATTAATTGTATGTTTTTATTATAATTAAGATTTATAAAGTTGAAATTATTCATCAAAATTGTAATATTTTTACATAATTGGACTATTCATGAATATTTTTTTATATTGAAAAAGATTAAAAAATGTATATTTTTATTGTAATGAAAAAAAAATTCCCTACTAAAAAAAAAAAAAAAATAAGAAAGAAAAAAAAATTACCTTCCTTCGAGCCGGATTTGAACCAGCGACCTATGGATGTCCGATATCGAATTTAACCAACTACAGTCCACCGCTCTACCAACTGAGCTATCGAAGGTACATGTTTTGGCAACATAATTGATCATATATTTACTACATTAACTATGTTACAAAGAAAAAAATTTAAGATGGCATCCCTCCACTCGTATACGAGTCGAAGTAGAGAAAAAAATTTCCTTCGAGCCGGATTTGAACCAGCGACCTATGGATATCTGTTTTCCAATGTAACCCAACTACAGTCCACCGCTCTACCAACTGAGCTATCGAAGGAATTGAAAGAAGTTGGACAAAATGTATTATTTTACTTAAATATTACTGCCAATGAACATTTTTATTTTATTTATATATATTTATAATTTATTTAAATTAACATTTCTCTAAAATAAAATAAAATTAATTATATATATTTTTAATATTGAAATAAGAAAAAAAAAAGTATCCCTTCTTCTTTGGAAGTTTATACATCGTATTATTGATTTCCAACTAAACTCTACCAACGGAACAAGGTAAGGATTGAGCTGTATAAATTTATCTCAATCCTGAGTCATTATTCATTTAAGAAAATTCTTTTAATCCGGATTTGAATCAGCGTGATCTAAATTTGTCAAATTTTTCTATTCATCGAATTATTATAATTATTTAATTTAGTTCAACTCTTTACCAATTCAGCTATTAAGAGAAAATGTTTAATAACCAGGTATAAAATTAATTGCTATTTTTATTATATTTAATTTCATACTAATTTGTTTTAATTATCATTTATCTAATTATCATTAGGTTATATATCATTGTAAAGGTTAACATTGGCACTACTTGAATTTTTGTTTTTTATTATTTAGTATAGTCTAATTTAGGATCTTCAATTAATCATGAAAGAAATGTAAATTTGTATTATTTGACTGTAAAAGTTTAAATTAGGTGGTAAAGTAATAGAAACTCTACAAAATATATGCTTTGGATCGGATATACTGATCAATATTGATTTCAACAATTCCGTGATGGAAATTAAAATCTTGAACATCTTCCTCATCAGGAAGATCGCAGACATTTTTAACTATTGATAATAATGATTAAAAGGATTATTTATTATCTAATCAAAACCACTTGAATCAATTCGAGAAACTACATTCGAAACTGTTGAATATTACATATATATATATATATATATATATGTTTTAAATGTAATACTTAAAAACCGTAATTATATTTTGAAGGTGTTTAATTAACTGTAATTATTTTGAATGATCAATTAATGCACAATTTGAATATTCAACGTCTTACGTATAAAATGTATTAAATAATGATTTATTTAATGACACTAGCACGAGTAATATCTTCCCCCATTTTTTTTTTCTTTATAAGATGTAAGATCGACAGAGTCATAATAACAATAATTCTTATCCAGCTACCGGCATTACACGATCGTTCCATCTGGCCGAACATAAGTAGAGTTCTCTTTTCACTGCACCTACTGCAGTCATAGTATTGTCGAGTCTAACTCGAGTGAAGTAATCACAAGAATAACCACCGTATCCGCTATTCGATTTAATGGTGAAATAAATTATATGAGAAAATTACAATTAGTGAAACCTATCGATAGGAAGGAAAGTTTTCAAAGTAGCGATCAATTTTAATTAATAGATATCAAATAAACATTACAATTTATTACACCAAACGTCATAGAATGTGAATTCGTTCAGGTTGGTTTGTTTAAAAAAAAATTATTCAAGGAATCTGATTCATTTCGAACCATTCATTCTTTTTTTTTTTTTTTCTTTTTTTTCTTTTGGTTTCTTGCATTCACCATAGCCTTGAAACAATTTGAGAGGCCATCGAGTCCGTCCTTCATTCTGAAAAACAAGAATCAAATTGACTCGTCGTCTACCCGTTCAAGCGTAACTACGAGTCGATTAACCTTCGATAAAAAATGAATCCTTGATGATCGAGTAACCCAATTAAGTCAAATCAAAACTTATCAGAGAGTGTACCATTTGCAGGGTCTATTACTTGTCCACATCAAAAATTGTCTACTCAAATAATTCGTTGCATTATACTTGAGGCATGCACCACACCTCTTCTTACACCCACGCACATACCACCGCCTTTCCCTTCGAGGAAGTCATCCAATGCGAATTCTCATAACTAAAAGAAAACTCGTCCTATTATTATTATTATTATTATTATTATTATTATTATTGATTAAACATCGATTTTTACGAAAAAAAAAAAAAGAAAAAGAAAAAAAAATTAGCTATAATAATCTGAGAAGACAAATTTCTATTTCTTATTAGCGAAAGTTTCCTATTTCATCAACCGATCGCTCATCATTTTTTTTTTAATAAACACAATATATTTCTCATATAACGGGATATTTCAGCAATATTAAGACACCATCGTATTATCTTTTAAGACGAGGTCATTCTCATGCTCACGCACCAGATATATCTTAGCATGATCGCAAATGAGAGTTCCCCTTCTCAGTAGAAAAAAAAAAAAAAAAGAAATGATTCTGCATCCTCACTCGTAGCTGGTTTATGACATACGTTATTTGACAGTGAAAGTTATCCGTGTTAAGTCGTCGACAAAATATCATGTATGATCCATACATGTAAATGTTATATATTTACGAATTTAATCATTTATATGAGACGAATGATGAAATCATTATTCTTCGAATAAAATGCTTATTACTTTAATCATTTAGATGTTTCATTCTTTGATATGAATTATCAAATTCATTAGTTTACTATGATAGTTTGATCAAACTCAGTTTGGACAAAATAAAGATACCAGATAAGCTGAATCTATGCAAAACATGAAGATAAGTATCCAAGCGGATCCCAAGCAACCAACAGCCGACCCTGTAGACTAAGAACCGGTGAAAGTGACAACAGGCAAGGTCATCAAAAGCGAGTCGTTACAAAATCAGGAATTCCTCGAAAACAAGCGATTCTCTCGTATGATCTTCAATCGTTCGAATCCTCTCTATCTCCTATCTTTATATCACTGAGCATACATTGCGTAAATGTCACAAATCAAAAATTGCTCAACGATGACCATCTGTAATACTTCAAAAATGATAACTTATCTCTCTATCACTGTCTCTTTCTAAAAAAAAAAAAATCATCTTAGAATTGCAAGACGTGTATCTAACTTCAAATTGAATAATGAATTTAATGAGATAACAAAATGATAAGATTTATTTATTTGTTTATTCATTTATGGGAAGAAGAGAGCTCTTTGACAGATAAATTTTATAAATTATTGATATTAGATAAAGGAAATGAAAAATTACAAAAAAATAATTATAACAAACGTTCGAAACGGTGTTACAGAGATTAATTTTAAAAAATAGAATATGATAATATTCTTAAATAAAAATAAAATTATTAAATAATATTATATATAATATTATATAACATTATATTTATTTATACTTTATATTTATTATATAATATTAATTAATAATAATTATTATTTATATAATAAAATATTATTTTATTTAATTATATAAAAATATTACTATTAACCAATATTGCTTGTCTAATATGTTTGGCAAGAAGCTTTTAAAATGTGTATTAAAATATTAGGAGTATTATTTTATAATAAAAAATTTGTATTGTGTTAATTTTTGTAAAGAGATTACTCTATAAATAAATCCTAATAAACTAATCGTAAAACTACGAGAAATAATCAAATCTAAAAGAAAGATCAAAGGAAAACGTAATACTAAGTAAAAAAAAAAAAAAAAATAACAATTTATACAATAAGTATTTTCTTTCATGTATAAAATCAAAAATATGACACACAATATGACATTTCGATAAATTAACAGATGATTTATTAATCACATATACTTCATGCAATCCATTAAGATCAATTAAATACCAATTTAAAAAAAAAAAAATAAAAAAAAAGATCCTTAGAAATTCTAGTAAGAACGATTCTTTAGAGAAACGAAAAGAGAAGAAGTCTCACAAGAAGATTGCCGGAAGGAACGAAAGAAAGTCCTTTCAACGACCCGAATTTTACAATCACCTTTCTAAATTGGCCTTCGAATTTTGTTTCTTGCGTTGAAAGATCAAAAACTTGCGAAATCGTCAAGTTTCCAATTTTTCATTGAAAATATTATCATGTATTATTATAGTATCCCCTTTTATCAATATTTCTAACAATAAGAATTCTTTAAAAAGGTGGCAAATTTTATCAAGAAAATGGTTTTAGATACTTCAAGGTAACCAAAAGACGAGTCATCAGTCATTACGATGAAAAGCTTTTGTATACACGTGCTTCATTTTACTAGTACATCAATTTGAATCGATTTATAGGTATGACCGTGATGCCATTGATTACGAGGAATAACGGAAGGCTATTTCTACAAGGTGAACCACCTTTCTTCTCACTTCTAAGTACATGTCACCAAACGATGTAGCTTATTATTAAAAAAAGATATTTCTCTTATCGATACTTCTAAGAACAAGTTAATAATAATATTGTTTGAACTATATTGTACGAATGATCTTGGACTTTGTCAAAATGACTACATAAACGACTAATCGTCTATATCTAATTCAGCATCGCAGTTCTCGCTTATTGAACACATTGTCACTGTTGTTGCATTCTAATTCCATTTCTAATCACGTCCATAAAACGCAAACTTGGACTTCGATTGAAAACGAATGCCACGGATAAATAACGGGAAAATTAACAACGGTAAATTGTTCTTTTATAAGGAATTAACAACATACTTATTTTTTTGTTTTTTGTTTCCGTTATACTCGATAAATAAATAGTTTTTTTTTTTTTTTTTTTTTTTTTTTTTATTAAGAAATCATCTCTTTCCAAACGAGAATAATTAATAGAATTTGATATAACTTTCGTGAAATTTGTTGCAATGAATTTTGTTAGATTGATGAAAGATTATACAAGATAAGCAACTCGTTTCACATTGGTTAAGAATTTCTCTTTAAATAAACGTCAAACTTTTAGCTATTAATATATACATTACATAAGTCAACTAAACAATATATAAAGGGTCTTCCAATATTATATTTATCTTTGTATTATACAAGATTGATCGTTTTTCCTCAAATTATTCTCGTACAAGTAAATTTATACAGTTTATTTAATATTAAACCTTATAATGACGAGATTATTGTTTTTGCTAGATTAAAAATAAACGATTATATTATAATTTTCATTAATATAAATATCGTTTATAAAAAAAAAAATATAAACGAATTTTCAATAAAAATAATTAATCAACAATTTTGAACGAATATTGAAGAAATGAATTTGTCAATGACATATTCTTACTTCTTATTTCTTAAATATGTTTCTTTTTGAATTTTCTTGTTTTATTTTATTCAAACCTTACAAAAAAGTACGTCTAATTGATAGGAATTTTTTTTAAATTGGTATAACATTTTGAATGGGCAATAAAAAAAAAAATAATGGGGAAAAAAATAAAGTATTTTTCCTTGTTGCTTTAACATCGAAACAACGGAAGGCTGATTCTGCAAGGTAAACCACCTTTCTTCTCAGCAATGATGGCATGCCGTAACACGACGGTTAACTCAACTACGGTAATTCGATACAAGACTAATCGCGAACTAGGTAAGTACAAGATAGGAGGCATTTAATTCCATCGACACGCTTTACTACTCGACGGATCTCCATACTCATCATAATTGAGTTTCTCTTTCAATTATCAGAAAATCTGCAGAGCCGAAGTAGCAACTCGCACTCTCTCAAAATGCAAAAGACTACTTTCAGACTTTTTCCAAGCTTGGAAGTCCATGCGAATCGAACAAATGCTCGAGAAAGTGGCCACAAGTAAGAATAATCGAATACTCATCGTTTCATATACAGTCTGTTGAAAATATGACAAAATATACAACTTATCAACATTTAGCAATATTTTTAAATCAATTTAAACGCAAACCCCCTTAAATATATCAAAATAAGAATAAATGAACTTTTGCCAAGAAAAATAATTAATTATGCATACTTTGAAAAATATAAAATACAAATATATGTTCACACAATCACCTCGGAGTGATACCATAAACGTATTTTTACCTTAAACACGAATTTACGAAATTTCACAGATAAAAAAAAGATACTTAAAAAATTACACCGATTGCATTAAAACTTGTATGCATTAATTTAATACTCAAATTATAGTAATCAATGTATAATATAATTACAATAATTAAATCGATACATAATTATATATTATAAATTGATTTTTTATCAGTTAAAAGTATAATAATAAAACAATAGCAACATTCCAAACTATGATTCACTGATTTCCAGTGAAAACAAATTCACGAGAGTACATTTATTTTAACGTTGTTTCGCTAAAATGAATTCTTCCGAAATCGTATACGTACCTATCAAACTGTAAAAAAAAAAAAAAAGAGAAAAGTAAAGAAAAGAAAAGAAAGATACAATGTTACCAAAGTTGATCGATGTTTATGTGCAGATAAAACAATGAAAATGTACGTAAGCAGCCCACGATTTTTTTCGTTACACTCTATATACAAACGTTGTGTCGGCGAGAAAGAGGTAAGTTTCGAAATACGAGATGTGCATAATTATACTCGCCTACTTACACATTAGTATTATATTATACATGCATCAAGAATGTAACGAAGTTTTATTTATTTCTGTGGCACGCCCTAAAACTACCTGCTTATTTTGTGGTCACCACTTTTCATAACTGCTTTTTCAGGTTTGGACAAATATATAGAAGATATGCCTCTAGTCTTCTTCTTTTCTATTTATTCCTTTTCTTTTTCACCGTCTTTGTTTCTCGAAATATCATTCGCGTCATCGAAGAAGCCTCGGCATTTCGATTCGTTCTCGTACGATCGAGAAAATCTCAAGAAAGGCCAGGTGGTAAACGGGTCAGATCGTTGTTAGAGTGATGAAATGAATCAATTTTATTCGAGTCACGCGACAAAAGAAGAGAACTCATTCGTTATGACCGACGTGCAATGTCATCAACATGATTTTCACCTTGACCGTGTACAGGTCATTGTCTATACTAACTTTTTGTGTTTATTCAAAATTCGAGCTAGAAACTTTTTACACCAAGGCACGTTCGAAAAGACTACCCGAAATCGAGAATTATTTGAACACAGCATCGATTGTCAATTAATAAATCTGAAATATAACTTTCTCTATTATTCTAAAGATTATCTGATAGATATTGTAAGAAAATCAATGAAAATAATTGAGCAAACAAAACAAAAGAAAACAAAAATGTCTAACAAATATGTTTAAAAAAAGTTTCATCTTAATAATATGGAATAAAAGGAACTTATAGTATTGAACCATGATGGCGCTTGCAAAGATGAAGTAGACACCATTTTAAAATGCCAACTGCCAATTGACATTTATCCTATACACGTAAGAGACTATCTTACACCGTCGCCGTTGTCCTAGACGAGATACCAACATATCCTCGTGATCCACAGGATTTAATCCGTATTTCGTAATGGCTCATCGGCCGTGCTCTTTAACCAAAGCTCATGAGCTCGCATCTCGTGACTTTTAAAAAAGGGAAGTACCCATAGTTACGAATACCACAAGGACCTCTCCTTTTTTGATAAAACATACAATGAAATAAAATACTATATCGATGTACGATTGATTTTTATAGAATACAAATATATTTTAGACATGTTCAAATGAAACTCTCTCGTGTGATACCGGTTTTATAAATATTGTGTAATATATTTGTAATAATACACTCTTTTAATTTTCGAAATTAACTTTAAAAGATTGAACAACAACAAATTCAACAGCAGATACGCAATAGTATAATAAAAAAAAAATAAGATAAAAGAAAAAGTTGAATTCTAAGGAAATCTTCAAAGACTCTACTCTATAGGAGAGACAGAAAATAAAAATTGGTTAATAAGAATTCACTGAACGTTTTGATCAAGGTTTCACTATACTTTCTCGACTAGCGTGATTTTCGACGGTGTTTGTCCCCTTATGTCTATCTCTTTCAACATAGGTCAAAAGAAAGAGAAATGGAGACGAATCTTGGATAATGAAATGAAGATATAATAAAAGAAAAAGAAGAGCCAAATAAAAAATGATAGAAGAAAGATGCTGGCTGAGAGAAAACGAGAGAAAGACTACACACAAATCACTGACTATACTACTCGTACTCTGCGAAAACTGGTTTTCTATTTCTCTCTTGGTGTTTATTGTATGGTACACCGGTGAACGTGTGCCCCCATTGGCATCTCGACGCGTGCATCGCTCCAAGGACTCCACGACACGCGTTTAGAAATGCCTCAAAGTTGGATCCTTATGGAACCGTGTGTGCCCATTGGTACCTCCTACACTTATCCTTTTCATTTAAGTCACGTTTAACATTTATTGTGCCGATCAAATGAATTATTTAAAATGATACTATGATTTCTGACAATTCACTAGATTCATATGAATTTCCTTTCATGAATCTTCCGCGTTCTTACATTGTTTTTCTTTTAGATACTCTTGTAGAATATATTGAAAGAGAAATAAAGACAAACATGGTGTTTCTAGTTTAACAATGAACATATCGAGTTAATGAACATACGAGTATATCGTGTTACAGTACATTACCAGATGATAATTATCAGGAAATAAGTCACCGTAAACTCAACTCGATCACTATGTATACATTTTTTTCTAACACACAACTCAATTTTATAAAAATTGTCATTGCTGTTAACGTAACTCCCTGTAAACTTTATAAATAACTATTTAATTGAACAATATTCAATGACAAATTGAACATGTTTAAATGTCTTAATCACAAATTTCAATGTTGTCCAACAGAAATATGCAAAGATCATGAATTCTTTATTCGAAAATTCGATGTAAGAGAAAACAGCTGTCTCGATTAACAAACGTTGAAAATACGTTGCCTTTCGAGACATACCATTGCCGACAACGATGACCTTTATCGTGTAAACTGTAAATTTATAGACTGCTTGATCGTATGTACCTCAATAATGCGTTATATGAACGTCATTTCCTTTAACCAAGACTTCCGGAAATTTTTCATTTGGTGATATTGAATCTACGCTTTTTGATTAATCTCATAAACTTCAAAAAAGTGAACTTTTAATAAAAAAAAGTACTTCGTTTACTTTGTTTCTTAATTTAAATTGTTTGGACTTTTTTTGTATAATTGAATAAATTTAGTGAAATTTGTCTGACGTACAATATAAAACGTTCATCCATATGGCAGCCAAAAGACACGGCCTTTGTCAATTGGATATGACCTCGATAATGAAACCGATTCCAACACATACGCTTATATTGTGGTTTCTTTTGCGAGTGGACTCTGCTGTGTATCGATAAGATCTTTCAAGTGTGAAGAAGAAACGATTATCTACCTTTCGATGAACTAAATATTGCCAATTCGATACGATATATTTGACATTAACGATTACAATTCAATGTATCCAAAAATTCAGTAAAATAAAATCACAAATATGTTATTTTCTATTCGTACGTTTTGCTATGTTTTTACAGAACATTACAGCTAGATCGGACATTTGTAATTACATTTGTATCAAACCATTTTCTAAACCTCAAAATGAAAGGTAAATTCTTTAATATACGAAACTATTTTAAAATACATTAAAATATAGTTTATAATATTGTCGAACTATCTAGAAAATAAGTTGATGTTTAATATTAATAAGCAGAAGCCAATGATGATGACCTTGTTTTAATTTTAGACAGAAGACTCAGAATCTTTCCGAATTTTTTTGCATTCGTCGATGAACCATCATCAACACTGGACAATGTACTTTCAGATATTTTTAAACGTAAACTTCTAAAAATTATTTTCTTTATAAAATAATTATCAAAAATGTTGATTGTATGTAGGATCGGTTGTTCATGACTTGGACATAAAATTCTTCCAAGGAAGAGTACCATACATAAAACGTAAGCCAAGTATCCTATATTTCTCGAATGCTAGAACGAAGGTGGCAGCACGATCCGGAAGGTGAAAGTTCTTACAAAGAAGAAGGAAGGAGTGGTGGTGCATATATAGAAGGGCGAGAGGGCGCGGCTTGTTCAGACACTTTCCATCCTGACGACGACTAGGACGACGACGACACGACGACTAGGACGACCACGACGACAACGACAATCAACAATGTCGCCGAGGTTGATATTCCTGTTAGGAACCCTCTGTTTATTCGCCGGTGAGTACCCCATAACGATTGTCATTATACTCTATCGATATTTTCATCCACTTCGTGTCATTCCATTGTATTTAAAAACTTCAACTTCTTTGAAAAAAAAGAAAAAGAAAAAATAAAAAGAAAATAATGATTGTGAACATTTAAACCAATTTTTGAACTTTCACTATTTTGAACTTGTTATCTTCATAAATTAAAAGAATTGAAATATCATCTCGAATGTATGATCGAAGAAATATGCGAGTTCTTCAGCGGAGACTTTAACGAGTGGTAAAGACACTTCGATAAATTCCTTCTTTCTTTTTAATGATCTCTTATTCATTTATTTATCGAGTCGTTATGTAATTTAATATGAAATTGTTAAAAGGGTTTAATTTGTCTTATTGCGTTTGTATTTATTTGTTATACATTTTATTTCGATTTATTATAAACTCTTGTCAAATACCATTGTTCTATCGAAAATAAAAAAAAAAAAAAGAAATAAATAAAATATACGGATAAATAAATAGAGAAAGAGAAAGGGAGGTAATAAAGGAGAAGGAGAAAAGAACATACTTCGAATAACCACCATCACTTTCCCCGTACTTGCCCTGACATTTTCAAGACTTTCTACTTTGAGAGTTCGTCGACCTATTCCATACCGTCTCCAATTTAAGAATCGCACGACACGATCGCGACATTTTCCACAACTCTCGATCGTGATGTCTTTTACATACAAATATCATGATACCGACAAATAAATCAATATTCGTAACACGTAATATGCGTATATACACGTTGGAAATAATAATAAGAATCTAAAAAAAAAAAAAAAAGACAAAAAAACAAAGGAAACATTAAATACAACTTAAATGTTAATTGTAATAAAATTACTTCTCCTGTAAATATTAAAATTATAAATGAAAATCTTATTATTACAGTTCAATCAAATTTACCTTTAATTTATAATAAAACTCGTATAATTATTATTGATTTATTTCAATCAATTTTAAAAGACCGTAATTTCGTTTTTGTGTTATTTATAAAGAAGAAAAAAAACATTACTAATTTATTTATAAAATAATAAATAATTTGTTAAAAGAGGATTTATTTACTTACAGGAGAACAAGTAAGAGCACAAGATGATGAAGGAGCCGATGAACTCGATGCAAATGCCGAAGAACTTTGCCATGATAGACCGGGTGACGAATATTTCCGGTTAAACGTTGGAGGAGATTGTCGCGATGTCGTCAGGTAGGTTGATAATTATTTTTTTTTTTTTTCAATTATTTCATCTTTATGTATTAATCATTAATTTGACGAGTAATTAATTTATTTTTGTGCGTTAAACGTTTAATATTTTGTAAACATTTGAAAAATCAGATTAATTAAAATCGGATCGAGTTAAAGAAAGTTTTACGACTGACTATAACTTTCGAGAAAGTAAACACGTTTGAATATTTTCAAGTAACACATAAATCTTGGTTAAATTAATGATTCAATTATGTAACATTAACGAGTTATTTCTAATAGAAAGTATTTTAACTAAGATAATATTTTATACGTGATTATTTTACTCTTGCTAATAACATTAACTTCTGTTAAACGTGTGTGATTTATCGATCGGCATCTAAAATCGGAAGCTACAGACCAGTAAACTTACGTAATACCACGACTCGTCAAATAAACTAAAATAACAGTTTTATTCACTTTCATTTTCACTTACGTTAAACGTTTAGTATCCGGTTTAGATATTCTATTGAAAATAAAAACGTTTGACTAATTATTAGAAAATTCATATCATCTACGCAACAGTTTAATATGAAAAATGTTTTCGAGTAATTAAGAAGACAGAGAGACCGTCAGATGCTATTTAAAATTTGCAATTATACTGCATGCAATCTCTTTGAATGAGCTTTCTAAAAATGATGTTGCATGCACCCCGGATTGCTCCATCGTATAACGAATTCTAATTATAAGAATTCACCGTAATACGGAATAAACAAAGTTTCTAAGAACGTTGTATAATTAAATGATTACATTATATAAATTATCACAATGACATAAGTCAACTAATAAAATAAATCATAAAATATACATTTTATTTGTATTTTTGACTGATTGTATAATTGTATTATCATAATTACTAATATAATATATAATATACATATATAGATACATAATATAAAATAAAACATCTCTCTCGAGTTTCTAATACCGAGTGGTTTTCTTTGAGTCATTCGATCTTTAAGAGACAAGGGAGTTACATTCTCAAGGACTCTAGATCCCATTAAATGTAGAAAGGCAAGAAATAAAATATCTAATTTGAAATTGTCGAAGGAAGAAAAGTATTTTTATCAGGTTTAGATCACTGCAATTGATGATTTACATGTTACTTAAATAAAGAAGAATTAATATTAAAATAAGATATGGGTAAAAATAATCGCAGGTGCGACAAAGCCAGTGAAATCGGCGTTACCAGGTTGGCAACAGTACGATGTCCGACCGGTCTCGCTTTCGACATTGAACGACAAACCTGCGACTGGAAGACAAATGTCAAGAACTGCGAACAGCTGGAGAGTAAGCGAAATTTCATTTATTTCCCCTCTTAGACTGAAACGATTCCCTTTTCTGCGTTTACCAGGTGTACAAGGTCCGGGCTGAAGCAAATCACGTGTCCCAGTGGGTTGGCCTTTGACTTGGACAAACAGACCTGTGACTGGAAGGGCAAAGTCACCAACTGTGACAAGCTCGAGAGTAAGTCGTAGAATCGGGTGGTGAGAATCGGAGCGATTTCATTTTGTTTTATGGTTCTTCATCAACGATGCATCGTGTTCAAATGTCTTTATCTTTTATTTGACTCAAAGTAAAAACATTAGGTTTTATTCGAAAAATTCGATAATCTATTTAAATATTTCATGAAATAACTATTTCTAAGAAGGATAGAATTAAAATATTGTTGCAATACATACCCATGATGGAATCGTTAACCTCTCTTGCGTAAGTCAATGAAAGGAACGCAAGAGAGAATCAGAAGAACCTAGAAAGCTCCGGTCTCTTCGTAGACTCATGACGTAGCACGCACTGAAAGATTACTAGCACTAACGCACTATATAATGCTCGAATCTTTCGAGAATGATCAACGATCTTTCCATAGCTCTAAACAAATTTTCTATAATAAATCCTTTAATTTACTTACAACAAGGATAATAATAATAATAATAATAATAATAATAATAATAAATATTAATACAAAACATTCTCGTCATAATGATAAAATAGAATAATTAGAGCAAATAAAAGATCGCAGGAGATTCTCAAAAAAAAAAAAATAATGAAACACAAGCAAAAAGTAAATAAATATTACATCATAAATAACATATACTCTAAATATCATAATACTATTTTTCTATATCTTTCATATCAATCTTATATACTTTTAATCATGCTTGATACGACTAATCAGTACGACAGCATATGATCATCACAAAATCATTTGTACCATAACTAACATATTAGCTTGTCGTCACAGAAAAAAAAAATTAGATTTACAACAACAAAAAAAAGAAATTACTCAACAACAACGCAATTGCGTGGCACTACTACTACTACTACTACTACTACTACTACTACTACTACTAAAGACGGAACGAAAAGTCAAACGACGAGAATCTTTCGTCGATTATTCTCTTTGGACTTTAATCTGTACAATTTCGTCGTGATTTCACGGCGAATGATCTAAATTAGCAGAGTGGCACGCAATGATTTTCTAACGTCGAACGGCGCACACAAACGCTCCTTTCTCCTCATGATCGCTCCAGGTACGAGGTAGCACGCACTTGTTCAACGTTCTATCCAACTCTCTCACTCACTCTCTCTTTCTCTCTTTCTCTCTCTTTCTTTCTATATATTCTCTTTTTCTCACTCTCCAACACTATTTCCTGACATCCAGATCGGTTTCGCTCCGACGATTTGGCCTCCTTATAAGAGATCTCGTACTCAGACGCCTTGAATTAGCTTTTACTTCATCGAAACTCCTCTTTCGAATACATCTAATCTAATCGATCATTTTATCAACAAATAATTCTACATTTGTTTTTTAGCATTTATCTATTTCTTTGTCTTTTTTCTTCTCTTTTTTTTTTTTTTTCACTCTCGCACACACGTTATTGCTTCAAATTAATTTGTCCTAATGTAACTTGAAATACAGTTATTCTTCGTTATTCGTGAATTTTATTTTTTTGTTGTTGTTTATATATATATATATATATCCACAGTTTCAAATTTGATACGAAAATTTATCGAAAATAATTAATTGAAAATGTTCGTATTAGCGATACAATTAATTAGATCGAATTATTCTCTTATGAAAAAAAAAAAAAAACAAAACAAAAGTTGAAATTTATTAAATCTTTTATGAATAATTCGAAAAATTAGATAGAGATAAAAATACAAACAATTCTATAATACAATTTTATCATTAATTGTTCTTTCATACTATTTATCTACAGTTGTAATGATAATTATACTGTTACATTTCTTATTCAATTTGTAATATTAAAGTTTATTCATCTGTGACACGAATAAAATGTAATTATTCAATTATCGTTAATATTTACATATTTATTTATATTTATTTATATTATATATTTCATATTTTCATATCTTATATTTCCAAATTAACAAAATTTTCATCTTCTAAACCTTTTTTAACCATCCAGTCTCTTTATTTGCAATTTCATTATTCGTGCAACGTTTTAAGAATCTCAACTCAACAAATAACGAGAAATGACTGTTTTGAGTTACATACATTTCGTCAGATTAAACATACGCAATATTATTTTTTTTTTAAATCTTTAAACAAAAGAGAAGTACTGAAAAGATAAAAAAAAAAAAAAAATAAGAAGAAAGTAACGTGTATGGTTAACGAAGACTGCATATCAAACATTGCATACGAAAGCTTCTTCTTTCATTCATAAGTTGAATGCGTGAGAATACGTGATTAACACATCGTTCTCTCTCTCTCTCTCTCTCTCTCTCACATACACACACTATCTATCTACCTTTATTTTCTTATCCATTTACTTTATATCTTCTTTCGTTTCTTTTTCATTTTTTTTTTTTTTCCACGACCTCTTTCATGGGCATGCAAAATTCAAATAATAGTCAAGAAGCTTGCGTGCGTCGTCGTGAGCCGACACAGCACTCGAGTCACGACCACCTTCCTCTCGAGTGAAAAATAAATACTTAAGACTTTTGAAAAAAAAAAAAAAAAAAAAAATACAGACTATATGACGAGAATACAAAACGAGACTGAAAGTCAAGGCTCTCCTCCTCTCTCTTTATATATATAATTAGGATTTTATTTGAAGGACTAATGAGACTAATGAGTAAAAATAATAGAAACATGTGAAATTTGTTCAAATGAATCTCCCAAATAAGAAAAAATACCAAATCCTATGTAAATATATATAAATATATATACAAACAAGTAAAGTTAGTATTACTACTGCTGCTGCTGCTAATACTGCCATCACAACCTGCAACGTTCCCTTTAATTATAAATATAAATATAAATATATATATATCGGATAATTATATATTTTGATAAAATAAATGAAAAGTGTGTTGTAGAAAGTTGTTATCGGTTATAAAAATGAAAAGCTTTGGAAATGGGTTAGAATTAATTTTAGCACGATATATTTAAGCTTCGTAAGAATGCAGATAAGAAAAAAAAAAATTAAAAAAAAAAAAAAATAAATATTTTAAGAAAAAAAGTATCCTATCGCCTATCGCCGCCGGTCAACATCGAAGCGTTGATGCGTGTAAATATAAAATTGGGAGTACGAGTAGTATTGGGCCTTGATTACACACTTCTTACAACGATTATATACACTGGTGACCTAATTCGAAAGCCTACCGCCGTAGATTGGACTATTGAGTTCCTTTTTGAAGGCATCATTAATCGAGAGTTACATTTGCAGAACCACGTAAGGTCTTACCCATCTTAAAAACCGACGAACCAGTTTGCCCCGATGGAAAGTTGTCATGCGGAAATAAAGAATGTATCGACAAGGAGCTTTTCTGTAATGGCAAGCCTGATTGTAAAGACGAATCTGATGAAAATGCATGTAGTAAGTAAAAATAATTTTACAAAAATCTTAATTATGAAACAAATTGTAAAAAGAAATTGATCATATTGTAATTATTCATTTCAGCCGTCGAAACAGATCCAAACCGTGCGCCAGACTGTGATCCAACACAATGCGTTTTACCAGACTGTTACTGTTCAGCTGATGGTACTCGTATTCCTGGTAACATCGAGCCTCAACAGGTTCCACAAATGATAACAATTACATTCAATGGAGCAGTAAACGTCGATAATATCGATCTTTACGAAGAAGTTTTCAATGGTCAACGACAAAATCCTAATGGTTGCCAAATACGTGGTACCTTCTTTGTTTCTCACAAGTATACAAACTACTCTGCCGTTCAAGATCTCCATCGACGTGGTCATGAGATCGCAGTTTTCTCTCTAACTCATAAAGACGATCCCCAATATTGGACCCAAGGTACCTACGACGACTGGTTGGCCGAGATGGCCGGAGCCAGACTTATCATCGAACGTTTTGCTAACATTACTGATGGGTCCATCATTGGTATGAGGGCTCCATACCTCAGAGTAGGTGGCAACACGCAATTTGACATGATGGCTGATCAATTTTTCGTTTACGATGCCTCCATCACAGCATCCCTAGGACGTGTTCCAATCTGGCCATATACTCTTTATTTCCGTATGCCTCACAAATGTAACGGAAATGGTGGAAACTGTCCGTCGAGGTCACATCCGGTCTGGGAAATGGTCATGAACGAACTCGATCGTAGAGACGATCCAACTTTCGATGAATCTCTACCTGGTTGTCATATGGTTGATTCCTGTTCCAATATTCAAACTGGTGAACAATTCGGCAGATTACTCAGGCACAACTTTAACAGACACTTTAACACCAACAGAGCACCACTCGGTTTACATTTCCATGCCTCGTGGTTAAAGAGTAAGAAAGAATACAAAGAAGAATTGATCAAATTCATCGAAGAAATGCTTGCTAGAAGTGACGTTTACTTTGTTACCATGGTTCAGGTAAGATATGAACTTCATTTACAGAAGCAAATGTATAAAATATAATGTCTTTTTAATTTATTGTTAACGAATTGTTTTTTTTTTTTTTTTTTTTATATTAAGGTCATCAAATGGATGCAAACACCGACCGAACTCTCAGCATTGAGAGATTTCCAAGATTGGAAGGAGACTTGTGACGAGAAGGGTCAACCCTACTGTTCCTTGCCAAATGCTTGTCCACTAACAACCAGAGAACTTCCAGGCGAGACTCTGCGTCTTTTCACCTGCATGGAATGTCCTAACAATTATCCATGGTTACTCGATCCAACCGGTGACGGTTTTGCCGTAAAGAAATGAACATAGGACTGAAATTTGCTCGATTTTACATCGAGACGCGCGATTTTCCAACGATTGAACGCGAACATTAAATACAAGCAGGGAAAAAATGTCACCGGAAAAATCCTCGTGCATATTTGAAAGCAATTCTCCGGTTGACTCGAAATTCCCCTATAGCTAAGAAAGTTTTAAAAGAAAAACACACACACACACACACACATAAACTAAAAAGCTCTCGTATAGTATATAGTATGGGACTATAGAAAAGTTTTAACACATAACATCTAGTTAAAACCATTCCGATCTCATCGAAGTCGTGTGTTAATCTCGCTTTTAGCTTGATAACCGCCCTAGCTTCGTATTTTCGTACTTTTCTTCTTATTTACGAAATATCGTGCACAAGTGGTATCAATAAGTTAGCGAAGTGGAAAATTATTTGTTGAAAGTAATGTGTATTTATAATTGTACGTCACATCGTGAATAAAGCGTAAAATCCATTATCTGTTATTTTATAAGCAATGACTTGACGTTTTCCTTTTGTTTCATTCTCTTGCCGAAATTAACCGTATGAGTGAATTTAATGCATGTCAAATACATATATAAAGTATTATATAAGTATTTAATAATTCTATCGATGAGTTGAGAGAAACCTAAGAAATTTAACCTTTTTAATATTCGTTATTGCGCAACATAAAACTTACAAACTATAGTCAATAATAAAATATTTTATATATTCAATAAACGTACATATTTTTATGAACTGCCTTCTTATGTAATCTCTATCAAAAAGAGATATTATTAATCATTAGTTCTAAATTTCGAATTTATAATAATAATAAACCAAAACAGAAAATTCATTCCAAACAACTCATAAAACAAAATAATAAAGGACTTATTATAATTGGAAATATTCTCACTTATCATAAATTTTATCCATTAAAATATTTGCTAATTGATTTCTAAAGAAAAGAAAATTCTACAAGAGTTTAATGTAAATTATAAAAGAAATAAAATTAATTTGTTTTTAATTAAAAAATGTTAAATCTTGGATTTACAAATTTCTACTTTTGTCATTTTTTATTCAAATGAATTCTTATTTTTATTTTATTGTATAAAATATAAATATATTTACGATTACGGTGCCTATGCTAAGCACGAAAAAGTCAATTACGGTTATTAGCAATTCTCCTTGTCTGACAAGGATATATCAGGTAAGTAGTTTAACAATTAGATAACAAACAAATGTTCTACTTTGGGAATGGATGTATCAACATTTGGAAACCGATAAGATTAATGAAAATGAAAGGAAATACTTTTTTATATTCAAGCTTGAAATTGTGTAAGCATTTGCTAGATTGTTTCAAACCGACAGTATTTGTCCAATGCTTATTCCATCAGTTACAAAGTTTGAGAAATTTCTTTTGTATATAATATAAAACATTTCTAATCTTTTAAATAATTTTGTCGACTTATCGTACATTAAATCATTATTGTACAAATGCCACATTTATCACATTTGTATAAATCGGTTATTTATTTGTTATTTACGTTGAGTATTATCTAAGTATCTAAGAGTATTAACTAATCTAATTTCATACATTTACAATAATAATTATAACTTTAGTGTTATATAACAAGCATACTTTATTCTATCTCTTTGGGTTTTGAATTATTTTCGTAATATAATTGATTAAATTTATCTGAAAGAACATACTCGATTAAATTTTATTGAACTTTTGTATAAAAACGTTTGAATACACTTAATACAATCTCGATAGTGTTTTGTGATTGAAGGAATTTGTTGTTTCATTGTGCAAGTGTGAATATAGTGAATAGTGTGAACTATTATTTTAACTAATTAAAATCAACTTGATCCCAATTTAGAATCAATGACCATTGGGGGAGTGTTTCTGTGCTTTTGTAATTTCCAACAATGCAGTTAGTGAAGTCAGTGCTTGTACAAATAATAAATAAATTCAAATTAATTATGAAATAAAATCATTGACACAATAATCGCGATAATTCCTGTTTTCTTTCTAAAAAGAAAATATCAACGAGCTTTCTTGCAAAACTACTACGACTGCAATAAAGTAGGTGTGTTTTGGAGCCATCGCAGAACATCTCTAATGTAAGTAATAAATAAATTGTGTAAATCCCTTTGATCGTTCGATCATGCCGAAAACAAAAACAAAATAATTGGTTTTAATTAATATGTTAAAGAGTATTAAGCAGTAACCCGTGATTCATCTTTAAAGATTTATTTTGTATGTGTTTCCATACCAACGATATTCATCATGATACGAAATAATAATGTGATATATTTATCAACAATACAATTACCATTTAAACTACTAAATTGTGTGTATGATAAGATATTCTTTATAGGAATTGCGTCCTGTTGTATTAATATTTTCTACACTTACCATATATAACAGAAAATTTTCTGTGCTAAAGAAATGCGCCACGAGAGAAAAAAGTCTTTGATAAAATTGCATTTATTTCAACTCTTCTTACTGCAACTACTTTCTACTATACAATTCCTGCTCAACTGATACTAAACTTTCTTTACATTACACTTACCTAAGGATCAAAGAATATATAATATAGTAGAACATTAGAAGTGCACTTTTCGTGTAACCAATTCATCTTAGTTACTACCGAGACCACCAGTGGGCGGGTATTGTACACAATGATAGGATCCCTACAGTATTCTACTTACTAACGCCCTCTGGTGGTTTCCGTTCTAACTAAGATGAATTGTTTACATGAAAAATGCACTTCTAAAGATCTACTATTATATTCTTTGGATTGATTGAACGAATTTGGAATATGGTAAATTATGTACATGCAGTATGTTGACCACTGGTTCTAAAACTATATGGGTTCATGATAGACAAAAAAGTGTTAATTTCTAACAGTAGATAGCGCGACGATTGCCTATCCTAATGCCACCTATCGACATTACTATGCAAAATAATCGACTCACGATTATTGGCAGTGTTTTAGAGTTATTAACCTTAACAACGCAAAAAAAAGTTAAGAAAGTATTAATTAAAGACGCTAATTGATGCTGTAACAGAGCTTTAATAAAACTAACGTAACTATTTATCAAAAGAACGCATATAAAAAATCAAAATGCCTATTTTGGATAAACGAAAAGGAGACGATATCTTAGCGTTGGTTCCTGCTTCAAAAAGAACAAAAAATGAAGTCGTCTTCAGTAGTAGAGAAAAAGCAGTTGTACAAAGTGTAAGTTTACCTTTAGTATCTATTATTCTAATGTTTTCTTAATTGATTTACTAAAACATTTATTTAATATTTGATTATATACCTTGTTATACAATTTTAAGGGTCCACCACGAACATCATCATTAATGGCTCCTATCATGCTCCTGGAAGGACATCAAGGTGATATATTTTCCCTTGAATTTCATCCAGAGGGCCAGTATCTTGCATCGACTGGATTTGATCGACAAATCTGTAAATATACCACAAATTATATTACATTAATATCAATTATAACTTTATTGTAATTTTAAGATCATATAATAACAAAAACAAATTTAAATGACACCTTTATTTTAATAAGTTTCGTATATGCACCCTATATTTTTTTTTTTTGTTATTGTTATGTATAAATATTAGGATGTATTTATTATTACTATATTTTTCTTCATGTTACAGTTATTTGGAATGTTTATGGAGAATGTGAAAACATTTCTACAATGACTGGTCATAGTGGAGCTGTAATGGAATTGCATTTTAGTCCTGATGGAAGCAATTTGTATACAGCTAGTACCGATATGACTTTAGGTTTATGGGATATAGTGGTAGGCACAAGAATAAAAAAATTAAAGGGACACACTTCTTTTGTCAATTCTGTTGCTGGAGCTAGAAGAGGACCTACACAATTGTGCTCAGGTAGTGATGATAGCACAATACGTGTTTGGGATCCAAGAAAAAGAGGACAATGTTATACGTTAAACAATACATATCAGGTATTGTTTATTAGAACCTATTCAGTATTATTTAACACATTTAATGCCACATCAATCATCATTGACTGATACTGATTTGTAAAACTTATTTTACATTAGGTAACTTCAGTCACATTTAATGATACAGCAGAACAAGTAATAAGCGGTGGTATTGACAATGATATCAAAGTATGGGATTTGAGAAAAAATGCAATTCTTTATAAATTAAAAGGTCATTCCGAGACTATTACTGGCTTAAGTCTTAGCCCTGATGGTTCATATATTTTATCAAATGCTATGGATAATACATTAAGAATATGGGATGTAAGACCTTTTGCTCCATATGAACGTTGCGTGAAAATTCTTTCTGGTCATCAACATAATTTTGAGAAGGTATAACATTGAAAGTATAATTAGAGTGTATATATAGTTAATAGAATAATAAAATGTGCTTAATTACAATATTGAATTACAGAATCTTCAGAGATGTGCATGGTCTCCAGATGGTAGTAAAGTATCAGCTGGTTCATCAGACAGATTTCAATACATTTGGGATACGACTAGCCGTAGAATATTATATAAATTACCTGGACATAATGGTTCTGTTAATGATGTTGATTTTCATCCAAAGGAGCCAATAGGTAATATACTGTTTGACCATAACTCTTAAATACAAGTTTAATGATAAATAGGATTATGTTAAATAAATTATTATACATTTCAGTGTGCTCTGGATCAAGTGACAAACAGATATACATAGGAGAAATCGAAACATAATCAATATAAAATAATCAATAAATTTTACCCCTGTATATACAAACAAATATTTCAAATAATCTTTTGTTGAAGAAAATAAACATAACAAAAATGATTGTTGTATATAAATATATTATAGGTTCGTCAGTCGATAAACTAGTTTTCTTATTTATCATCGACGCATAAATTTGGATCGTTCGAATGGGATTTGACGTTGCATTGGTAAATATAGTTCTTTACCATATGCTTTAAAACTGATAAAGTATTTACTCCAGTTATATCTTTATAACTCACTAATAAAATAAAAATAGTAATATTTCTAAAAATAGCTTATACGTGTTTATTATAATCTATAACTTGTATTGTCATCTATTTAGAATATATTAGTCGGGGAAAAAAACATTTCTCTGAAAAATCATTCTATGTTAATATTTATGACAAAGATAAAAGTAAATTTTAAAAATATTAATCATATATTTTCAAGAATTTATTACTTTTCAGATATTATCAGATTAGACTGAAATCTCGTACAAATAAAATCATATTTGCGTGAGAGTAAAGAAACATTTGCGATATGAACGGTTCTCCTCTTATCAGAAATTGAGATCGAAACAACTACAACAATTCTATTTAACACTCTCTTATTGCACAATAAGATAAATAAAAAAGCATTCAATATATAGAATAAGATAATAAGTAAACTTATTGTTAGTTTTCAAAGCCTGAATAAAAATATAGCTACATGTATATAAAATAAATAAATAGGATGTGAGGTAAGAATCGGTGCCGTTGACAATTTGGAGGCTCGCCGTAGATCTCGTTTGCTACACAACAAGATGATCGTAAGAGAAGAAATGTAAATATAAGAAAATCGAAGCAAAAAAATGAGAGAGAGAGAGAGAGGGAACATGTGGGTGTGTGCAAGTGCGTGAGTGAATTTGCATGAATAAATAAGAGGGAGGAGTAGGAAGAGGGTCGAAGTTACAGGACGCTTGAAGTGTTGGACATTCGGGGCGCGTTGTGACGACATGACGTATCGAACGTGCTCGCACGCAGTGTGACGTCATGATCACGGCCTCAGTCAGGTCGCGAACACGTGAACAACACGCCTGTGATCACGCGTTGAACGGCTGATCTTGTCCTACAGGATTGGTTGAGTACGGCGAGCCCCTCCACATTATTGGCTAACAAACTACACGGCCACATGATCAGACGCAACTAACTGGGCGCACGTCGAGACTGCCGACCTGAGAAAGCTTCATTACGCTACCAGACGTCCGTTAGATCGAGTTTCTACTTCGATTTGCACGACGTAATCCCATTGCGTTTCCGTAAAAGAGAAAACATTGGTGCGTTCAAGAAGAAGCTTAACGTAAATTTTGAACTTTATTATAATTGAAACTACGAAAAAATGGACACAAATCCAACTTTATTATCTCCACCAGCTTCGCCCCAATTCAAGCACGTAAGTCTAAGCAAAATTAAATATACCGCGTATAATCTGTCGACCGACACCCGCGAAATATGAACGTGTCGTTTCTGTGATACATTTTTGGTGCTGCGTAATAATAGAAATTTTCATTACTACGATGTCGAATTGTACTAAAACTAATTTCATTTATTTATATTTATTCCTTCTCCATGATATTTTTATTAACTCCCATGTATTTCGATTGAATTTTATATTTTTATTCTACGTTTGATTATCTCTCTTTCAAACTTGAATTGTTTTGCTAACAACAATGTCGTTCATGAAAAAAATATTTAAGATATCTGAATATTTCTTTCTTTTTACTATACAGAAAAAAACTGGAGTACAAAATACAAATACAAATTTTGTTTATCATTTTTCTCTTCGTCGATAAATAGAAGAATATTTTCTCGAAATAACTCATGAAAAATGATAACTGATATTCTTATTTACTCTTACAGATCGAGCCACTACAGTCATCATTCAGTGTCGCAGCTTTGTTAGGAGACAAGCTATTGCAAAAGACGACGATGACCGCAAAGGCGGAGGTGGCGAAGGCGGCAGAGCAGGCGACGACTATGGCAACCGAAGCAAATGCGACAAAGCTCAACCATGAAAACCAGCAACCAAATTTGCCGCTTACTCCCCAACCTTCCGATTCGGAGGAAGACGAGCCTCCACGGAAACGACGTTACGTTGAACAATGTGAATTGGCAAAGGTAAATAAATATAAATAAATACAACAATGTTATCTGTTGACTTTCAAGAGTTCATTTGAACTTTGAATATATACAAAGAAATGATTTTCTTTAAGATAAGCTTGTTATTCTTACTTTTAGTTACTCCTTTATGGAACACCACCGCCCAGTCCCGAGGCAACTCGAGTATCAGTCATAATGCGCGCCAATCGTGACGGAACTTGTAGTCCAGCCAGTATACCTACAAAACTGACTGATTCGTGTCCGTCCGAGTGGGTGCCGAATACAACAAGACAGCGTACTGTTGAAAGCAACAGTAAGAACTCGGACGTGCGTTCGAGCGGTAGCTTGGAAGAGAACGTCTTGAAAAGTCTCAAATTCAAAATGAGTTTAAAAAAAGAAGAGATTATTGTGAATAGTAAAAATACAGATCGTGAAATAAGTCAAGCTAAGTTGCAACCGCTTGCACCTAAACCAGCACCGATTGTGGTAACAAGAATTTTAGGATCATCACTGGTCCTACCACAGACTCCATTATTATTGGTCACAGCGAGTACACCAGGCCGAATGAATAATGTTGGAACAAAAGGAAACGTTCAATGCAATGAGTCAGCCGCACGAAGACGTGTCTACGAATGTGAACATCCCGGATGCGGAAAAAATTATTTTAAGTCTTCTCATTTAAAAGCTCACACGCGTACGCATACCGGAGAACGACCCTTTCCCTGTCCATACGAGGACTGCAACAGACGTTTTTCGCGCAGCGATGAACTTTCCAGGCACAAAAGAACTCATACAGGAGAAAAGAAATTTGCTTGCACGATTTGTCAAAGAAGATTTATGAGGAGCGATCATTTGGCCAAACACGTGAAACGTCATACCAGAGAAAGGACTTCCTCCTCATCTTCAAAAAGCAATGGTAGTAATCAAATGCAAACGGCATCTGGTGTCAGGCTTAGTATCTTGCCTGTTATCGCGCCAAGGATAACACCACCGATTCATCAAATTCTACCACCACAACTTGCAGCTTGATCGCAAGCAAGATTGATATTTTATTGAAATACTTTTTTCAAGTAAAACAATCAAGAGGGGAAAAAAGGAACACCGGAAATTCGTTTCCTTCTTGTACCCCCGGATAGAAGCTGTTTACAGGTAACGGTAACCTTTTGGATATCTTTTTAATTCTGGACGGATTAATCTTCCTGTGATGCTTCTACTAAGAATCTTTCATTTATGAAAGAATTATAATATGAGAAGATGTACTTAATGATAAAAGTCGGAAAAAGATAAAGAGAGAAAGGAGGGGTGGGAAGGATTGAACCAAGTACCTAAGTGTGTCTGTGATCTGTGATCGTTCGTCTTTGACTGATCGTGAAATAAAGAGTATTTATTTAAAGGAGACAAACGATTTAAACAATTCATGTTAAGGAGCTATTCTAATATTACAACTTTGTTAACGATCCTCGAATGAGATCGTCCATAGACATTACAGTTATACATAGATTATATATTATTGTTCAAAGAGAAGGTGAAAATATGATTTCCCTTGCAACAACATAAGACTTCTTTAATGTACAGATAAAGAATTTTTATACACAAATGTAAATGAATTAAATAACTTCTATACTTTCATAATTAATGTTGTTGACATCTTTCTTTTCACACCTCTTTATCCTATTTTTTTCCCATTCAATAGATTATTGTCTTCTTTCTTATTTTTTTTTTTTTTTTGATAAAAATGTTATAACGATATATTTTATTTGATTAAAAATTGTTTTAAATTTTTCAGACAATCCAATATTTTTACAATTCCAGTAGCATAAAAACAACAAAAGAAAAACCCATAAAAGAGATCGCCTCACCGTATATTTACATTGCATATAATAAATATCTAATATATATTAGATGTATGTATCTTGAATAGAAAGTATGCTAAGTATATTTATGCCATTCTCTCAGTGATAATTCTTGAAAAAAATTCACTGTATAAAGATGATTTTCTTTTATTTTGTATTGATCACGAAAAGTTTCCATCACGCATTATGTGAACGATCGAAGATTTTAATGCGTGGGAATGGTTAGGTATTTTTCAAGATATCAGGTCACCCTCGATTTAATATCCATATGGTTTTAATCTAAAATGTATTCCAAAAAATGACCAAATTAAACTAGTACGAAATTATACAATCGTTCTCTTTTACAACTCGATACCTTTAAAAATGTAAATATATTACATGCACGTGAAACAAGTTTCAAATTAATTTAATATTTCAAATAGAAACTTTCTCTTTATATATATATATATATATACACACACACATATGTTTATACACATGTATTTATTTGTGTGTTATTATTTTATTTTATTATTAAAAATAAACTCATTATAAATATGAACAAATATAAAAGTATCTTCGTTATCATACTGTAAGCTCACGATAAGATGTTGCGTATATATTTGTGCATATTAATAAATAACGCTGATAAAATCGTTCGATAATATTACATAATACGTAATATTAGTCAAATTCAATTATGAATATTTGGAATAACAGTATAATATTATTAATAGCATTTAATCGCAAATATAAACATACGGTAGTACGAAAGTCAACATTTTTTCATTGATACGCGATCATCACAGTTATTTCCCCACTATAGTTCCTTAATCATTTATGACTCCAGACTTTAAACAATGTCAATAGAATGTTATCATTCGATGGTGTGATAACAAATATGAATACGTGCTAAATCTATTGATCATATCATATTTTCATAAACTTCATGTTAGATTTTTTGTACAAATTTTCTTTAATTATTTTCTTCATTTCGATGCTTTCGATACTTAGGAATATTTTCAAACGATAAATAATCATAGTACTTATATTAATGTTATTGCCTTTCAAAGTTAATTAATTGTATATACCTGTAAATTATATACTTTGTCATTGATAATTACAGATCTCTTATCTTTTTGTAAAAGCTTGGAGAGCAACATTACGATAAAAGAGAACCGATAAATTTTAGACTTCGGAATCTTTGATAGTCGTTAAATCTATATTTTATTCTTGATTTTCTTTAATTTATTAATATAGGGTGGTAATTTACCGGTCAAACGAGAGAAATCTTATCAAAGGTAGATCATGAAATCTCGTGCTTTCTTGCATCAGCCAAGGACTTGGTCTCTTTTAACGTCATATATATTATAAACAGGCACAGGAAACTTGTAGATGATGCAAAATATCTTACCGATTACCTGTACATATATTTTCTTTTTTTTTTTTTTTTTTTTTTTTTTTTTTAATGTTAGGATATTTCTTTTTTTCTTTTTATAATTGTTAATTGTAACGAAAAATAATCTATATGTAAGTAGTAAACAACTGCTGTTCGTGGAATTAACAGATTTTTTTATAAGTCTGGGGGAAGCACATGCATAAGTTAACGTAATCACTTGACGAAGGTATTGAAATTGAATATCGCATTATATTCTGTAATACATATACAAATTAGCATCTAAAATTATAACATTTATTCAAGGAATGAATAACTTAAAAAAAAAGAAAACAATTGGCTCTTCTATAATATAAATAAACTATCATTTTTTTTTCTTTAACAATACGCACTTAATTATGCAAACAAAACATAAGTGCAATACTCTTCAGATGTTGCATCAAATTATATTTCCGTCTTTACCTATGTATATTCATATTAAACATGTAAAAAATATACACAAAACAGGTTTATTGATATTGCTATTCAGGTGATTAATAATTGAATCGCATTTGCACAAGCATAGAATATTTATAGGATACTGGTAGTGAATGCATTTAATATAATCACATTCTTAAATGGTAATAACATCTTTCATAATGTATTTATTTTCAACGTACACATATGTATATATTTTATCAAATTTCTGCAAAAATAAGCTTATTATACATTATGGTATATATATATATTTATACATATATAGATATAACACTCATAATATATAAAAATTAGAAAAGATCTTATAAACTATATAACAGTATAAATTGCATTGTTTTAAAATCAGACAGAAACTATGTTAAAAAAAATATTGAAAATCTCATAGTTTACCATAGGATAATGCTTATTTATAAAATAAATGCACATATACTTTCTTTTAAATAAATGTTTAAAGTACTGGACATTTCTGTTATTTATAAAACTTTTTCGTTGAATCAGATGCCATATCGTATAACAATTGGCACGGTTTAAAAGCAACGCCATAGTGACTTTGAAATTCTTCCATAACTTTTACCAATCTGTGCGCCCCATATGAATCTACCCATCTGAATGGTCCACCAGTAAACGGTGGAAAACCTAATCCAAATACAGCTCCAACATCACCTTCCAACTAAAAATGATTCAAATTATGTGTTACTGTATACTGTGTACTGTGTACACTCTCATACATAATTAAAATTACTTACAGGATTTGCTAAGATATTTTCTTCTAAGCAAAGTACCGCTTCGTTGACAAATCTAGACACCATTCTCATTTGACGATCCTCAGAGGAAGTACTTCCTTTAGGTTCAATTGCATATTTTTTCAAAATATTTAATGCTTCCAAATTAACGTCTTTATTCTTTGTATTCTTTTCATATATGAATATTCCTTTGCCCGATTTGCGGCCTAATTATCAAAGGAATTGATAAGTTGATACATTAACAATAAGGTATCAATAAACAAATATAAATAATTACCAAGAAAACCAGCCTTGACCATATCTGACATAATATTCACGTTTCCTCCTGAAAAACGTTCACCCAAAGCTTTTCCTAAATCTACACTGATATGTGCTCCAACGTCGATACCAACTTCATCAGATAAAGTTGCTGCTCCTACAGGAAATCCAAATGATTTGGTTAATTTGTCCAAAACTGCAGGATCAACACCTTCCTATATCCAAATATTATTAATAATTAATATACATTTTAATATATTTTTAATATAATTATTAAAATAATATTTTTTCACCTGCATTAATCTAATCGCTTCTGATATCATGGCAGAGAGTATTCTTGTTGTATAAAAACCAGGTCCATCTCCAACCGTGATAACAGTTTTGCCTTGTTTTAAACCAACTTCTACAGCTGTTTTTATAGTTTCATCTGCTGTACCCTTATGAGTAATTATTTCCAATAACTGCATCTTGTCTACTGGTGAGAAGTAATGCATACCGATCACCTACACATCATAAATGTACTAAAAAATTGTACTTAAATATTGAATAAATATAAGCATTTAAATATTTAATAATAATAATAATAATAAGTATACTTTTTCTGGACGACTACTTCCAGCAGCAATCTTTGCTATAGGAATCGCAGATGTATTTGTTGCAATAATACAATATTCTGGAGCATGGGCCTCAATTTCTTTGATGACTTTATGTTTAATAGCAATATCTTCAAATACTGCTTCAATGACTAGATCTGTATTTTTTAATAAATCATACTGTAACGTGGGCTCAAGATTAGCTAAATATTTATCTCTTTGTATTCTGAAATATATAAGTTATATTTTGAAATTCTTATTATGAAATATTATTTACGTTCATACATACTTGGAAAAACGATGTCTTTTTACAGCATTATCTAAACCTTTCTGAATTTGACCCACTCCACGGTATAATCCAGCTTCATTAGTATCTTTCAAAACAACATGATATCCTTTGTCAATACTTACTTGTGCAATACCTGCACCCATTAAACCAGCACCAATAACGGATATCTTTCTGTATATATAATAAACATTATTTTCAGAAATATACAAAATTCATAGAGATTGATTTATAAAATAAAAACGTACTTGACAGCATTCTTTGGTACTCCAAAACGATTTCTTTTGCAAGCTGTCTGCCCAAAAAAGAGACTTGTAAGACCTTTACACTGTGGGGTAATAGCTAATTGACCAAAAGCCTTAGCTTCTGCCTCAAAACCAGCAACTGGTCCCTTATCTAAACCAGTACGAACTACTTCTAAAATTTTTAAAGGAGCAGGATAAAGTCCTCCTGTCATTTTCATAACTTGTGCTCTTGCCCTACTAAATATTTGATTTTTGACGAATTCAAAAGTTAGAGCATAATTTAGAACTTTATCTTGTATCGACTTTGCATTACGATCAACTTTCAAATTTCCATTTACTATATCTTTAGCAGTTCTTATAGCAATTTCTTCCAAATAGTGTAAAGTACTGTATTAAAAAACAAATATAGTCATTCATATTGTTTTATATCATGTGTATTAAAAAATGTGTTCATATATCTTTTATGACTTTCAGGTCATTTTCGACATACTTTTCTTCTGGTGATGCTACACCTGGACCAAGACTGTTAACCAGCATGTCAACTAATCCAAGTGATTTAGCTTTCTTCGCTTTAAGAGTTTTACCAGTAAGAACCATATCAAGCACATTTGGAACTGAAATAAGTTTAGGTAACCGTTGTGTACCTCCTGCACCAGGAAGAAGGCCAACCATTACTTCTGGTAAGCCTAGACCAGTTTTAGTATCATTAACAGCAATTCGATAATGACATGCCAATGCAACCTATATATAAATAACAAATAAATTAATACAATAACAATTCAAAACAAATTAATACTTTCTTCTATTTATTAAAAAGAAAATAACTTAAAATATACCTCTAAACCACCACCAAGACAACCTCCTTGAATAGCTGCTACAACAGGCTTTTTACTTTCTGCTATAGTATTTAAAATTTGTTGGCCAGTTTTTGCAATATCATAACCATCTTTTTCACTTTGGCACTTTTGTAACATAGTCAAATCTGCACCTGCGATAAAATTACCTGGTTTTCCGCTTATTAAGACAGCAGATCTGACAGCAGCGTTATTTTCTATATCTTTCAAAACACCAACTATTTCTTCCATTACTTCTGAATTTAATGTGTTCACCTATGAAAGATTATTAAATTATTATTAAAACATTTAAAATGAAGAAATTATAATATTAATATTATTATAAAATTGATCATGTCATAAATAATTATAGTATATTAACAATTATATTTTTTTTTAAATATACCTTTCATATTTTATATAGATATTTAAAAAATTATAAAGTATATTGTTATATACCTTAGCTCCTGGAGAATCTAAAGTAATAACCGCTACATCATCAACAACTTTACATTTGAAATGCTTTTTGCCTGACATACTTGCAAGTGTCCTCAAAGGTTGTAATATTGCTAGAAAAATATTAAAGAATATATTTAATTTATTTAAATACAGATACATATATAGAGATAAGTGGAAATGAATATAAATGAATATATGTAACAATAATAATACAATTATTATTAATTTATTCATTTGTTAAGTCCAAAGTAAAAACAAAAAAAAAAGAGATTACAATTTTCATAATTACCTGATTTTGTTAAATAAATGTTTTTATGTGAAAAACGCATAAGTGCTCCCATTATTCTACAATTTGCCATTTTTTGTTGAATTTTAAATACAAGGTTGAATAACTTAACTATTAATATTCACATTCATACAAAAAAAGGAAGGCACTAGCAAATAA
This sequence comes from Polistes dominula, assembly GCF_001465965.1. The sequence continues at coordinate 1,866,056 of NW_015148987.1, read as the reverse complement.
CAGTCCTGAGTACAAAGTACGAAACAATTCAAGTCTATAGAAAACTAAAAAATCTACACGTAATCTTTAAAAATGCTACACAACCGATAAAGAAATATTTGCTTTACTAAATCTGTAAAGATAACCCACCGAGAAGTAATAACATATGCTATGGGCCTTAAGATATTTCCAAATTGGCCGATAATTAAAATACCATTCTTATCTTTAGGGTCACTCGTAGCAAGTAAGTTTCTTAATTTCTCCCATATAGCGCTTATATATCACATTATTTTTGTGAACAAGTATTATGAGAATTTTATATAGTACATGCTTTAATAATAATCAAATTTGAAAACATTCGAAAAGTAGAATTTAATCGATTTAAATAAATAAATTATATATATATATATATATA
>NW_015148987.1:1729102-1859290 GCF_001465965.1 Polistes dominula | reverse complement strand
AGTATATATAATTAATTTTAAATAAACATTAGTTTATATTTTGTTTATAAATCTAATCAAATCTATATAACAATGTTTTATTGATATATAATAAACATAGAATTGGTTAAGTTCCAAATATTAAACTAAACTCGTAAATTGAAAATATTATCTTATAAGGATATATTACGTTATTCAATATAAATATTTGACAAAATGAAGATAATATAATTAGTATGATTTGATTATTTAATTTAAAGAAACAATGTACACAAAACCATTCCTACCATTCCTATAACTTTATAATTATTATCGAAGGTGCGTCACGCCGTTCAACAAACTTGGAACTTGCAGTTAACCACACTCACCCTATTCACTTTCACATCTAAAATGATATTTACTTGTACTTGAAGTTCTTCACGAAACATCTGATAAGTAAGGTAACGATGAGAAATGTTTTTATTAAAAAATCCCTAGAATTTGTTACTCTCCTAACCTTTAGTATATTACAGTGTTGCCAAGTATCAGCAAAAGTGCATTGTACCTATATACTAATATTAAAAAAAAATTTATTATTTATATTAACGTAGATAAGTATTTCAGAGATCATTCCAAAATTTATTGTCAAAGTTAAACATTAACATAAAAAAAAAAAATATATATATATATAACTATGAAGATAATCAAGATCAAAAAACATAATCATTTTTTATCATAGACCTTATTAAGTATTTCTATTTCTGTCAGTATTTGCTTCAAAATAGCGTATTTCATTTTCCTATTCGTGTTACATTTACCTCTGTTAGAATTTTCTATGTTCTTTAAAATTAAAACTGTATAAATCATATTTCAATCTATGCTTTAAGGAAGTTTGTAATAGTTATACGAAAAAAAATGATCTTAATGTATCAATTGAAATTCCCGCATTTTTTTAATACTCTCAAATAAAGGAAGTAGATTCAGAATGAAGATACTTTATTATTTAAGTAGATGATATATTTTGTTAATTTATATCTCATAAATTAATATTTCATAATAGCATTACTATGTTCAATAATTATTAATATTTGAAAAAAGAAATATTTATACAATTAAATAGACAACAGTTGGTGTTTTGACCAGGCTTTTGTAAGAGAAAAAATATACCCAGGAAAAGTAAAATAACGTCCCACGTGGGGACTCGTTTAATTACAAGTTACGTTGTTTAGATATGCATTTATTCGTTTAATTTTTATTGCAGAACAATGGTACAAGTAAGTGCAAACTTTTGAACAAATTACATTAATGAATTTTTATTTCTTATTCCTAAATGAGTGCATTTTTCTGTCAGTTCTATTGGGAATTCTTTATTATTTTTTTTTTTCACTGTCATCCATTAGTAAATAGGAAAGATGGCAGCAGATTATTGCGCTTTTTTCTCATATATTCGGAAGGCAGACATTTTTATAAAAACCAAGTGTTTACTATAATAATTCATACCGATAGTCTTGAAACATAGTACACATCATGGTTTTCTGAATGAAATTTTGCGCGGTTTTTATTTTTTAAGTGAAATATAGTGAATATTTAAATAAACATTCAGTGAAATTAAATTTTTCAATGTTGATTAATTTCGTAACATAAAACGTGGTGTCTTATAAATGCGAAAAAGTATTTATTAAAGTGTAAACAAACATATGTGAGATATGAATGTACGTTTCTTATCATAACAAAATATGTGTGTACGAATATACATATATATATATATATATAAATATGTATATATATATATTTATGTATGTATATATATATATATATATCTATACATATATGTATATATACATGTATATATAATATTTTGCAGTATAAAATTCTTTTTATTACTGATATTAGAAATATTATGTAAAAAGGATTATTTTAAATTATGTTTTTTTAATGTATTCATTTATGATACTATATATTAAATATTATAATATTAATTAAATGCTAATTTATATGTAATTATTAAATCAAATTAATTGTATTTGTAGGCAATTGATGAAATGGAACAAAGGGATCTCCCACAGGCTATTCGCTTGTTGGGGGAAATGAATGCTAATGTTCTGCAAGTAAACCAACTTGTAGATAATATGTTGGTGCGTGTAAAAAATGGAGAAATCTCAACGGACAAGGGTTTTAGTTTCTTAGAGATGAAGTATCACATGTTACTTTCCTATCTTATTAATTTAACTTACGTAGTCTTAAGAAAATGTTCAGGTGAACGTATCGAAGGTGACCCCTCTATTGATCGCCTTATTGAAATCAGGACAGTCCTAGAAAAAATCCGACCAATAGATAACAAGCTTAAATATCAAATAGATAAACTTGTTAAGACTGCAGTAACTGGTACCACTAATAGTAATGATCCCACTAATTTTAAAGCAGATCCTGATGCAATAATTGCTAAGATTGATAGTTTTGATGAAGAGTCGGATAGTGATCAAGAAGGTGATGAAGATGGTTTTAAATCATCTCAAACCAGAAAATCAAATATTTATGTGCCACCAAAACTTGCTGCCGTTCACTATGGTTTGTATTAAAATCTTTTAATAATGTATCATATGTTTGCCATCACTTCTATTATACCAAATCAATCTCTTATGTATCACTGTTTTATAGATGGAGATGAAACAGCAGCAGAAAAGATGCGTAAGGCTGGTGAAAGAGCCCGCAGACGTGCAGTCTCTGGTGCAGTATTAAGGGAATTAAAAGAAGAATACCTAGATGCACCGATAGAAGATGCACAAGGGTTAATTGAAAAACAAGCCAGTCTGGGGCGTGAAAATAAGCGAAAAATTGAATATGAAGAAAATTACATGACACGTTTACCTGTTACCAAACAAGAAAAACATAGACGCCGTCAGATGACAACTCTTGGTACTCTTGGTGATGAAATTACTAGTTTCGGAGAGACTTCATCTGTACCATCTAAAACAAGAAAAACTCAGAAAAAAGGAAAAGCTAAAAAAAGTAAAACTCTCTACCTTTTTTTTTTAATTATTTTAAATATAAGTATCTTTTAACATTGAAATGATATTATTGTTTATTTATAGGTTTTAAAAAGAAACGGCACCACTAAATCAGCTTTATAGTAACTTATAGAGCAGAATTTCATACAACATTAATTATTAAGGTAACGTGCAACAAAATTTACTTAACTTCTTCTTGACAACAGCAGATGCCACTAATACTCGTTTATTAAATAATGCTATAACTCATAACATCTAGTAATGAAAGACTACCATCGATGGTGAAGTGAAATAGCACGATGGTAATTTATTACTGTATAAGACATACTAATGGTCGTGTAATTAATACTTATAGTTAATACTGATTTTAACCTTTAACTGTTGTCTCTGAAATCAATTTTTATCTATGGAGTTGAAATATTCCATCAAAAAGAAGAAATAGTATATTGGTATGAAAGGAACAATTCTCCAATAATATATGTGGGGTATATACGAGCTTAATTTAATAAAACAAAGATTCTCATCATGTATATGGTTAAGAAACTAATGGATTTCGGCTCCAAGATTTAAAATTGTAAGTTAAGCATAAAAGTTGAAAGTAGGCAATGGGTCTGCTTTATTTTGAGATATTCTCCAGCTATAAATAATGGAATCAATAACATAGCAGGAAGAATGATATTGAATTAATTGTTAAATAAGCGTAAAAATCACAAGACATTCCGTGCAAAGTTACGAAATTCGTGTTTAACATGGAAAAAAAAAAAAAAAAAAAATACTGTTTAGGAAATGCAAAAATTTTGCAACTTCTACGAATAATGATTCATTGTATGATATCGCATGTCTTAGGATTTTCTCGCTGTCTAGTGTAGTAAAGTAGTTACTAGTTTAACTATTAAATGTATGTTTCGTTTGTTTTTCCCCTGGTGAACTGTTGAGGCTATTACATCTTGATGTGAATCATATTTTATGTTAAGTTTTTTTTTGTTGCAATGTATTTATACATTGTAATTGTTATTTTAACTAAGAATTGATTTCATTAAGTGGTTAAACTTATATTAAAATATAATATAAGGATAACGTAATCGTGTCAAAATTCAAAATTGATATAGTAAATTTTTGTAGTACTGTTTAAGTTTGCAGTGTTTAATTTTTAAGGAGGGGGAACATGTTACGTCGAAGTACAAACTAATAAAGGAAGACTTAGAGCGAAAATCACTTCTGCAATAGTGAATAAGACCTGTACAATCAAATCGCGGGATATATTTAGCTCTTGCGCTTGAATAGGTTCCATTTTTTAAATATTACTAAATGAGATTACAGGGTGACTTTTTCATGTTAAAGGAGTATTATCTCCTGTAAAATAAAAGAAATGCAATATTGTGTAGATTTCTAACACAGTTCACGCTTGGGTATGAGTGTTCGTTGCTCATTCCTGCAGAAGTGGTCCGCATTACCTTTGAGAGTGTTAATTCGCCATATGCTAACCAAGAGCTCAACCATCCATAGATGTTATATTTTTTACAGAAGTGTTCATAGATTGAGCTATCTTGGTAAGGCATGATGTTACATGTGCCTCCTCTTTTCTAATCTGTGAAAATGATTAAAATGTGATAAATTATTCAAGAAATAATATGTAAAAAAAAAAAAACTAACAAAATAACACAATTGCTGGGCATTATTTACAAGTGCTAGCAAGCCTAATGTCAGCAGCCTTGTCGTATTTGGTAATGAAGTTGAAATACCGAATAGCGGAAAAATTTTGAGATAATTTGTGTTATAACACTTGCGTGTGAGCATGAATGATTGCAAGTGTATGTATAATGTTGCTCTACATTTTAAGGAAACAAAAGTATAAACGCAATTAGTTTCAAGATTTGTCCGTGATTTGGATTTTTCATACTCCATGCATAGACGATAATTTTCTAAGCACCCTTACAACTAAGAGATCTATGAGCCCAGAACAAATTTATAGTTACACAAGTCTGTTTCAATCAATCAACTATTTTCATATCACCACGGATTATATATATATATATATATATATATATATATAATATATATATATATTTACGCTGAAAGAAATATTATTTACAATAAAAATATGAACTGGGAGATTTGTAGTATATAGTATATAAACTCAATAAATTTTTGTTAAATAATAACAATATGATCGTCAATGTTTTGGGCTTGTAGTAAGAGAGTATGGGTGTAAAAAAGATATTCATATGAGACACATATCCGCACATAACATATAGCAGCAAGATAATAGGATTATATTGAATACACTACCTCAAATCAATAGAAATATGGAGTTACAGTAATGAAACTGTAACAGTTTCGTTTGCATAACTATGTCATTTTGTATTGTTTAAATATTTACTGTACTGAGATTTTTTTTTACTAGAATTCTTTAGATTGTTGTATTATATTTACTAAAAATATATAAAGTTTATTCTATTTGAAATAGAATCGTTTTCATATGCTTTTATATCTACATAGTAGATAGATATAATATGATTGATCAATGTACAGAAAGGCATAAGGAATGTAAACGTTACTGTAAACAGTGATTTTAAAGTAGTTCTTCAAATCCAACAATGCTGCCGAATACAAAAGAAACAAGATATCTTTGCAGCAGAGTCAAGATAGGAATAATTTATTGACTACATTCATAGTCTGAGAAAATATAATATGTTTCATTTATTGGTAAATTTTCTATTATTTATGTATTATGAAAATTCAACATGTAAGAGAGTTTACCTGTATATTACAAATGGTTATTATGAATGAATTATTATTATGGATTATAATACTACCATTACTACTATTACTGCAACTACTATTACTACTATTACTACTTCTACTACTAATAATAATAATATTACTATTATTATCAAACGATAATAATAGTAATTTATCATCCTCATCAACCTCATCATCATCATCATCATTATCATCATTATCATCATCATTTTCACCGTCACCACCACCATCATCATCATCGTCGTCGTCGTCGTCGTCGTCGTCATCATCATCATCATCATCATCATCATTGTTATCGTCATCGTCATCGTCGTCGTCGTCGTCATTGTCATCNCGTCATCGTCGTCGTCGTCGTCATTGTCATCATTGTCATCATCACCGCCACTACAACCACCACAACTATCATCATCATCATTATCATTACTACAAGCACCCGCCATCACCATCATCATCATCATCATCATCATCATCATCATCATCATCATCATCATTATCATTATCATCATCATCATCATCGTTATCATTATCATCCCGTTTTCGCCTTTGTCGCGATAAAATCAAATCAAGTCATAAATCATCGCCATCATCAGTGGCATCAATATCATGATTATAATTATTATTACATTTTGAACAATATCAATATCATCATTACCATCGTTTTCATTATTATTATTATTATTATTATTATTATTATTATTTTTCTTTTTTTTTTTATTATTACTGTTCGTGTTATTACGATCATCATGTAGAATGCTTCTTACAGACTGAATAAAATGTTTTCAATGTCATTTTATATGTTATTTTTTTTGTTTTTTATAGAAACACCTTCTATTGGAAAAAAAAAAAAATATATCCCAATTCTTATTCATGTATACATGTATACATTCGAAAAATATTAAAAGTATCTACAATTTAATATGACGAATAAAAACAACAACTCGCAGAAAAAAAAAATTAATGTAAAATATACTAAAATATTACAAGAGATTAACATATTTATTGACATGTTAATATCAATATATTATAAAATATATAAGTTATGTATACTATAATATTAACGCTATTTATATATATATAAATCATTTTTGTTATATTTTAATTTTTTATACATTTCTTTAATGTATCGAAATTCTATGTGAAATATAAGAAATTATGAAAATAATATTTTATTCCTGTATGTATGTATGTATGTATGATGTATATATATATGTATCAATTCATCCGGTAAGTTTTTAGTATAATATTGGTATGCCTTCGACAGTTGGCACTAACTTTTCGGTGGATGTCGACGACACGTCTTACCGATTTCTACGAACATACGATTTGCCCGTCGTTGATCCGTGGCACGAGAGAAAAGGTGGTAGGTGATCTACGATTAAAAAGTGTGAAACGTGTGAAGTTTAACAATGCTCGTTGTATATTTAAAAAACAATTTATTCCTCGTCAAATGTTAAATGTTATTCCACTCTTTCCATTTGACACATAGATGAAATTCCATCTTCCAACTTAACTCATTTTCTTCATGAAACTTGAATTTATGCTAAAAAGATTATAATCATTTTGAATAATTCAAGTAGATCTATATAGTAGTTACATTCATATAATTATAAAATAAGGGTTAAAGCTTTCTTTTTTCCTATCTCCCCTCTCTCCCTCTTCCCTCATTTGTCCCTTTCTCTTTCTGCCTTATCTCCTTTGTCGACTCTCTACCCCTCCCCACTCTTAATCCTAATGACCCGCCCCCACGATTTCTATGTTCTTTCCCTCTCTTTCTTTCTTACTCTCTCCCTCTCTCTCTCTCTCTCTCTCTCTCTTTCTCTCTCTATCGCGCGCGCGTTTGCATCGTTCTCTTTCTTTACTTCTGTATGCATGGCCTCACACATATGGTTGTAGCATAAATTATTTTTATCGTTACGTATACGTCTCTACGACTTACCCTATCTTCGAAAAGAGATAACATTTTATCGATGTTATATCATAATTATCGAAAAGCATGTAAACAATAATCGATGTTAACACATTTCACGATGTTTCTATTATTTTTTGTTTTGTTTTGTTTTTTTTTTGTTTTTTTTTTTTCTTTTAACATGTGTAATCGATAATTCCTAAAACTAAAAGCATTCTTCTCGCGTTCTTCTTTTTCACGGTTATTTTTAAATCGCGCGCGACGCAGAAGTGCGTCGTCTAGAGTCAACTACCGAGACTAGATCTCGAATGCCGCCTTCGCATAAACACAATTCATTTTTACATTTTATATGTCTCCTTTCCTCTTGTAAATATCAATATAATTTATTATATCTCATATAGTATTTTTTTCTTTTTTTTTTTTCATCATTATTAGGTAATAAGTCAAATTATTTCTTTTTATCACAAATTTATACAAAATATTGTCAAGTTTTCATGAGTGTTAATCAGATTTATTTGTAAAGAAAAAAAAAAAAAAAAGAAAAAAAGACATTCGTTCTGATTTTGTTGTTGATTATTAATTTATTTATTTATAATTCTAATATAACGTGAAAATGTCATTTAATTTAAATTAATTATTATTTTGTTTAAAGGTAATAAACAATGGCCACGACACAACTAAATAGGACACGAACAGTAAAAAAAATCGAAAAACCTCGGCCACTTAAACTTATTCATCGACATACGACCGTCGATGGACGGATCACGACAGGTATATATATATATATATATATATATTTACTTCATATATAATTACTCAATATATTTTATATAATATATAATATAATTAGTCATTTCTTTTTTGTATTAAAATGCAAAAGTTCTTAATTAATATTTGATATATAACTTTAATCTAATATTATTGTAATTTATATATTATAAGTACTATTTAAACAATAGTTTTATAAACTATAATTTTATATCTATATAAAGAAAAAAATATTCATATAACAAAATCATAAGTATTCTATATATAGACATTTTATCACTTTGTTATTCATTGTAACTAATTATGTATTTGTTTAATAGTGGAGGACATAGTGTCCTTAATCGACAATGTTACGATGCAACTAACTAATGGCTTCCATGACCAAACGCTGCAAATGAATGTGGTTACAATGTGTAATCATTTGAAACTTTATGCACATCAACTAGAAGCTATTTACAAAGGTATATTATTTATGTTCTATTGAATTCCTAGTAATATTACATATTTAATATTATTATTTTCAAATATTATTAATTTGTATGAAATATTTGTTATGCTGAAAGTTTAACTACATATTTAAGTTGTTACTATTTCTTTGAATAATATGTTTGCATAATCAGATCAGCTGGACAGAGCTTTTGTCGCAATAAGGAATGGAAGTCAAGACGAGAGACTAGATCTGACGACTAGGGTTCACTTGTTGGAACTCATAGAACTGCGAGCTAAACAATGGCGTCACACAGACTCTATGGATGTATATTATACTCATAAATTATCACACCTTGATAATGTACTTGAATTTTTCTTTTTATTTTGAATAATATACCATATTTTTGTATTTATTAATTGAAATTATATATTTACAGACAGAAGGAACTCTAGAAACACTTGCAAATCCATTGGCTTCACCTTTGATGGTTGCTTCACCAACTGCTACTTCTATACTCGGTCCTGGTGATGTCATTAAAAATAGTGGAAAATTTGCTAAACCTACTCGGATTCCTGGTAAAAATTATTGCAAAGATGAAGTTGTTATACGCAACAGTGATTCTGGTAAAGGTAAATATAATTAATGATATTTTCATATTTTATAATTGACTATATAAATACTACACTATAGTATAGCTCATATACTTATGAGCATAATATAATACTACCCCTATTGAAAACAATGATTTTTTCTGGAGATATGCTTTTTCATATTTTTAATTTAATGAAAAACATTATATATTTATTTAGTTTAAATATCACAAGCTACCATATTTATTTTGTGCTTATTTTATTATAATTTTATATTAAATTTTTAATAAAGTAGTTGTGCAATTTAAATCATTTCGAGCGGTTTATATATATACATATATGTTTGTTCCATCGATTTTTAAACTATGTACGTAAAAATACAGTGATGGGAATAAAAGGGCGTCGTGTTCACATGATCGAAGAACTGAGCCAGACGATCATCTCCTTCCAGCGAGGTAAAACAATGATCTGCGATTTGCTTATCAGCATTTTGCTCGTGCATCATCAAAATAATACTTGACGATTCAAATGATACCTAATTCCTTATCATATCCTAATATTCTAACATTTGTGAGTTTAATCACATGTTTTTTAGATTGCAATTATAAATAATTCAATTCTAATGTTTTACAACAAACAATTTGACAATTACTAATTTATTTTTAATTGCAAGCATACTACATGCATCATATACTAAGAATCATCGCAATTTTACAAATGATTATACGAAACAGACGTGACATATTTCTGATAATATTAGGAAATCCATGTAGCTGTATAATATTTTTGTTTTAATTTAGAAATTGTAAGGTTTTAATTGCTCTTATTTATATATCATTTATATAATATAAATTTTATTTTAGATTTATTAAAAAGGTTATATAAAGTGATAATTTTAAGTATATAAATACATATATACATTATTTTATTGTAATATTAATTATTAATTTCAAGAGAACGTTATCAAGTGAGTTGCTAGTCAGGATTTGGCTACGAAGATGTTCAAATCGTTAATATACTGATTTGAAAGTAAAAAACTTCAGGTTATCTGAAAGTCATAAATATAAGATATATAAAAAGTTGAAACACATTCTGCAGAAGCTTAATTTGTTATTATTTCTTTATCCTTTAAAAAATCATCATGGCATGTGCCACTGTATGTTCAATGATGCAATATATAACTGTTATGCATTATGCCTGCAGCTTTTTAAATTATAATCATTGTAAGGTAAATATATTATTAATAAAAACTGAAAATAATAATCTAAAGAATAAAGTTACATACATAATGATATAATTACCACCACAAAAATGATTTCGAAATGTTGGATTATTATCTGAAATATTATCAAATTTTTACTACAATGCAATTATACATATAATATCTATAGATCCTAGTAAAACACACTACGTCATTTTTATTTCAGAAAATTAAATGATAAATTTCATGAAATTTTATTATACATTTGAGAAAAATTATTAAAACAATATTTAACATCAATAATTTGAATTGTGCTGTTGATTGAAGTTATATAATATGTTGTAATTATTACCATCTTGTAATTAACAATCTTATATAAATATATGTGTGATATACGTTTTTAATGAATAATATTAAACTGATCTCTCTCTCTCTCTCTCTCTCTTTCTAAGTATAATAACTATAATGTGTATGATGATATTGTATTAAATTATTTGTTTTGTTTTTCTTTTTGTAGTAAACCCTGGGGCTAAAGAACGACTTGTCCAAATAACTGGCACTTCCGAGGACAAGATACAGTAAATTGATATATTTTACTGTTATAACAAACTTTCTTTAAGTATTTATTTTTTATTGAATATATTTTTGTTAAATAATATTAATTTACTTTTAGTTATGCGAAGGATTTAATAAAGGATACGATTCAACGAAATGCATCCCCGATACGATTGGAGCAAGGTGGAGGAGAAAAAGGAGGTATAGGAGGTTCAAGTTCTTCTTTAAATAGTAGTGCATCTGAAGAAAGTAATCGATTGCAGCAACATCAACAACAGAATTCTCGTTTGAGAAGTTCACTCCTTCATAGCTTCTCCACCAACGACGCCAGTATTGGCGAATATAAATATACAGTTACAGTCGACAATCAATCCCTTAAGATTACAGGAACAAATTTGGATCTTGTTAGGGTAAGAATTTGTACTATATAATATTTGTATTTTTTTTACAATTTTTCTATCTACATTTAAAATGATACTTCTTGTTTTATTCAGACTGCAAAATTAGTGTTGGATGAATACTTCTTAGGAGATTCTGAACAATTTGGAAGTGGAATAGAATATTTTACTTTTGATGATAAACCTATTTCTACTGATAATAATTTAGCACAAACGCCATTAACTCCAAGTAATGCCGTTTCATTAGGACGAGAATTAAGTATGGATAGTACAGCTACTTCGGAAAGTGAAGAAACATATAAATCACATCTTGTTACAGATATTCAATCATCTGATCAAGGTATTTAATTATAGTTCGAAATTAGTAATAATTTATATTTCATATTTCTTCGAGAATTGTTATTAAGTTATAGTTCAATGATTTGAAATAAAATTTCAGATTCAAAAGTCAGAGAACTTACTTATGAGTTCTTGCTGCTATGCTCTACAGGTCCTTATGCAAAACGACCTCCTGCAGATTGGGCTCGTATACAAAAGGAATGCCCGAATATTGTTCGTAAGGTAGACGTCTGTGATAGTAATGCTAATCATCTAATGTGCTCCTTTTTTAATGCTAATAATCTATCTTGCAAGATGACTAATATTTAATATCTCAATACTCCTCTTCATGAATAGGGTGTTTTTTTCTTATAGATAAAAACAAAAGTCTAATTAACTATAAGATGAAAAATTAATCTTTTAGTTGTTTTGATCCAAATTTTCTATGTAGAATAATATGTAATATATATATAATATATTATATATTATATTATCTACTATGATATGTTAGATACACATAAATTGATTAACATCATGAAAATGAATGCCAAAGTATAAAATTTAAGTTAACTTTCATAATCGTTGAATACAATTAGATCTCGTTATAAGACTTCTTTTTATTTTGTTAAAAGAATGTATGAATGCTCTTCCTCTATTATATACCTAGATTCTTTTAAAATTTGTTTATGAAGTTTCAGTATAAGACTAGCAATAATCTTCAAAAAATACTATGTCGCTATATAATATACATGTGTATGTCTTCTAGTCGTATAATATGAAAAACTGAATATAATATTCAAATAAGTTATAGTAATGGAAGAGAAGTATTGTACGATGGTAGTCTTATTACGTTTAACTGAAAATACAATACTCAAATATGTGATAACAGTTAGAGAATTTGAATTGTTCAAATGTTTTCTTCTTTAAGAAACTCTTCCTTATTTAATCTCTAAGCAGTCTTATAACGAGGTTAAATTTTAATTAAGGATATTATTTTTATTAACTTTGTTTAATTTTATTTGATTGTTATTGAGCTTATTGCTTTAACTACATTATAATGGAGTTTAACATTTTAACATTAATATATTTTAATTATGTTATTAATGTTCCAATTTATACTTCAGTTATATTTTGTTGAATTTCTGATTAATGCTTAGTTGTGTAATGTTAAAATAGTAAGTCATTACAAGACTGCTAAAAGTATTATTCGATTTAGTAAATAATTTTTAAGCTAGATTATTTGGCTTGGAGTTATGATAGACTTACGTGGCTAAATTACGACTGATTATAAAACAGTAAATATTTAACGTTTATGTTTTCTATGTTGTATTCAATGACGAATATTATTTCCTGAGATTATAAAATGTTATATTGTTTTTTTTTTCTTTCTATTGTATTTATTATTTAAATGCTATTTAAATAATAAAATTAAATACTTATATTAATTATAAATGATATTAAAAATGAAATGAATAATGTTGTGTGTAACTATATAAAACCTTAAATTTCCATAATAATAATAATTAAACTTAACAATGTGTAATAATTTTATATATAACAGTATTAAAATATATATTATATACTTGTAATCAAGTTATTATCATTGTTTCATGAATGAAAATGAAATGAACAATTAACACGTTGCCGCACATTTTTTTTTTTTTTAATTTGACGATCGTGCTCAGAAATACATTTTGTTATTTTTTTTTTTTCAATTGCTTATTAGACTGGCATATGAAATTGAGCATTTATCGTTTTTTCAATGAAAACTCTCGACAGCTGTAACCGTCATTTGTACATATCGCTACAAATCGGACGACTATAGCCGTCATTTACGGCAATGTGTTAAAAATACAATTATACGAAAAGATCTTTTGGATAAATTCTCAAAATAGCATGATTACATTTGCGTTGGCAGCATAACATTTAGTAGATTTAAAGCATGCTGCTTTTAGCATCATTTACAGGTAAGAACATATTTGTTTTTTTTATTCTATAATAATGTTTAAATATAATACCAATTTTCTTATTAATTTATGAAACGTTTACAGGCACCGATTCGCTGGTTCGAACCGGAGACATACAAAGCAAAAGTAGCGGCAGCTGGTATCATTGCAATATTACCTGCTGGTGAAGGAGAAACAGACCCTGAGTGAGATTATATTTTCAAATCATGCTTATATACATTGCACTTTAGAGAAAGAAAATCTTCCAATTAATTTATCTCGTGCCTTCTTACGAATGCATTGTGATAAAATTTATATGAATGATAATGGTAACAAAGAACAATTCTAAGTTACTTATTATACTTTTACAGTTGTACTAAAATATGTATTGTGATTTAATGGAAATTTGATCGTAAAAATTTTCATTAATCAATATTTCATTACAACGAAATCACGTAGATGTAGTTATACTAATAATAGTATGATGTTCTTATATACAAATGGAATTTTCAATCTTACAAAGCATTTATGCTTGGTACAGGATGTAGCCAGAAAACAAAATGCAAAGTTATATAAATAAACAAAAATTCACGATTTGTTGGTCATAATTAATATGACACGATTTAGGTAAATAATAAATATCCAATCTGATTTGAGTTGTCACCTATCTTATAATTAGTGATATTATTAAAAAAAAACAAACAGAAACAAAAACTATTAATATGGACTGGCTGGGACCATGTCAAATTAAATACAATTGAAAATGAAATATAAAAGATATTACAAATAATTTCCAATGAAAAATATATCACGTGATTGTTTTTATATTCTTTGTTGTTTAATTTTTGCATTACTAAAGCTTGTTAACACGAATATTGCTATGATTATTATTTAATATAAGAAAAATATATATTGACAAAAGAAATATTCAATATGTAAATCCAAACATTATTTAACAAAATGTGTATAATAATGAGAAATGGCAATATTTCGTGTATTTATGTTATTTCTTTTCTTACTATTTATATATATATATATATCTTGTTTATTGATAATATAATGGCAGTTTGTTAATTACAATGATGACATTACATGATTTACACATCGATTTTTTTTTTTTTTTATTGTTGAATGAAATCGTGTTTGTAAGTGTTCTTCTTCTTCTTCTTCGTCTTCTGTTAACAAAATTCATATAAAAATGATATCGTGTAAATCATTTTTTTTTTTTTTTTTAGGTAATCAAATGAAAAGTTACACATTGCAATTTGTCTGTGAATAGAAAGTAGAGAAGATATCTTTGTTTCTGTGAATACATGTTTTCTTGCTATGTAAAGAAAGGATGACCATACAGAATAGTGATTTATCATAGTCTAGTCTATTTATCAAGTATAATGAAAAGTACGCGCGCGCAGAAACAGAGTTTATTGATAGAATAATTATTCTGCTCTGACACATCAACCAAAATGTTATAGTCATATAGATCTTATATTTTATAAACTAAAATGCTAATCCTAATTGCAGTACTGATTACGTCTCTCAACGTACTAAAATATTTTATTATGTCTGAAGTATTGCTGAAAAATTAGTATTAATATTATGATATTATGATATCAGAATGAAAATTATCTTTTTTTTTTTTTCTTTCTTTCTTTTTTTCTAATAAATATAGTAAATACATAAATATATATAGTGAGATAAATGAGAGAGAGTACCATTTTTATAGTACGCAATGTAATTGTTGTGCTGCATAGTAATTATAATGCTTTGTTTATAAGTTTTTACACTATTTAATATTTATTATAAATTTGATGCACTTATTTTAAATAAATTATTGTAAAAGAACATGATAAGAAACACATGTTAATTTAATTTAATTTAATTTAATTTTGACTAATTTTAACCATAATCATTATGATATTCTTCAATTATATTTTGAAATTGAATAATGAAATGATGAAATTTAAGTGAAAATGAATAATACATGTTTTTTACTGATTTTTTTTTTTTTTTCTGTTACAAATAGAATTTCTATTACAGTGAGGAGAAATATTGAAAATATTCTATATTATTTGCAAATATAAAAACACAATACACATATGTATTTATTTTCCTTGATATATATTATGTATTCTTTTTGTTTTATTATTATACTGAATGAATTTAATTAATACAACCTATGCTTCTTTCAATACTGTAGTTTTTTTTTATTAGTTCAGTATTGTACAGAAATGATTGATAATGTTCAAAGGTTTACATTCAAGTCTTACACTTTCAATTTGTGCAGTACTCGACTGTATTTTGAATATCAATTGTATTCTTATGTTTTGTAAAAGTTAAAAATTTTATATTATATATTATAGTGTACATAGAATCGGAAATCTATACATTGATTGCATTTTATCATTTGTCCTGACAGTGTGTTCTCCTATATTGCAATTAGTTTTTTTTTTTTTTTTTCCAACATCTATGATTAAGTATTGTAACATTATCTATATTCATATACAAATTAATCTAAAGAAATCTTTTAGTAGTCTGAAGTGTACATAAGCAGTCCCTCTCTCTATTTTCGTTTATTAATACTAAGTTAAAAAATATCCTTATACCAGATGATATTAAATATGAATTAACGCATAAATAATTATCATCTAAATATGCAATAAATGACAATACAAGAAATAACTATAGAAGAATGTACACACGATGTATTTTGAGAAACTGTTATGCATGACTTAACAGACTAATTAATACATAATTAATAACAAATAAATTGGCAGTTCTGTAAAGTCAGAATTGCTAATAGATAGTTACTTAAATTGTGAAAATATTTCCTATATATTTTAAGATATATATATTGACATATATTGCCATACTTCTTAAAATAGGAATTTTCAAAATTCATTGTTCCATTTATACCGCACATAATAATACAATTTTTCTATTGTAATCTGCTGCTTAGATAAATTATAAGTAACTAACGTTCCATTATTTTGTTCAAAGTGAAATCATATTTTGAAATAACTAATCTATATCAATTTAATAAATAAGACGTTCTTTTTATTAAAAAAAAAAGAAAAAAAAAGAAGAAGAAGAAATTAAAGAATAGTCTTTTACAATGATAATTACTTGAGTCCCATATTATCTGTTATTTAGATATCAACATCTACAAAGTTTAAATTATAGAATTCTCATAATAATACAAATAAGTATGAAAACATGATGTTTTACAATATAATCTTTTAAAATATCAGTGACACACGCATGCTACATTTATGTATATGTAAATGCACAAAGTGTCACATAACTATATATTATGTCACGTGAAAATAATAACACTCTTCCAACGTTAAATACTAAAACTTAATTTTATCAATGGGCTGTGAATTATAAATAATTTTTTCATGCATTGCAGTCAATGTATTTTCTAGAATCATTGTCACCATTGTGCATAATGTTATCACGTATACAAATGATGTCAAAAATTAATTATACAGGCATACAGTATGTTCACATTTATAATAATCTACATGGTATTTGTTTTTATTTTTTTTTTTTTGTTGTTTGCTCTTTTTTTTATAAAACATAGATCGCAAAAGCGATAATTTTATTTAAATATATCGCCATATCAATAGTTCTTTAAGAGATTATTATGCAAATTGAGTTTGTGTAGAGTAATATTGCATTTAAAATGATATAATTTATATACCAAAAAAAACGTTTAGCTTGTTTTTACTAAGATCTATTTTTTTTTTTTTTAATTTATGATGAAAAAATGTAAATGATTTGAAATGACAATATATGTACAAAAATATTAAATGAGAAAAAAAAAAAAAAAGAAATAAAAATTGTCTATTTGATAGCTGTGAATTTTTACATAAATTTGAGATGCTCTTAATTAATTTGCGGCTGTCAACATTTTCGATAATATTCTATTTACAGTGGTACAGCCCATACATAAAATATTTATCTAAACTTAGAGGTTTACAAAAAAAAGAAAAAACCATTATTTTATAAAAGCGTCCGAAATATCCTCTAAATTTAGACTTTGCACAAATTTGATATTTGTCCTAACTCACACACGTATAAGAAATTGCCTAATATATCTTACTTTTTTTTTTTTTTATTATTAATTATCAAACTATTCACTTTTTTTCCTTGATTATTTACGATTCTAATTGAACGCTATTATTACGCAGATATACAATGATCGCTAAAATTTTTATGCATGATTGCCAGGCGATCGATTCGATCCCATTAATAATTATTAATTATATATAATATATATACTGAATATATCAAGTCTCCTTACTACAAATTTTAATATTCTATATAAAACGTATCCAGCTGTTCTTATATTTATTCATGTAAATACAAAAAATTATATCGTTCTTGTATTTCCCTAATAAGACAGAAATTCACTATATACTCTTAACGAAAAATATGTTATTACGTAAAAGCAGTTTTTTTATGGGGTTAAAAGATATAGTCTGGTCCAGCCATATCTATCGCCCATCTAAACTTATCCCTTTGAGTTTTATTATAGATTTTTTCAATTGGGACATTATGCTTCTTGCACCTAAATAAAAAAAAAAAATAATCATCTTATAATAATATTTTCTTTTTTTAATATCCCATTTGCATATATCACTGTATAGTTCTAATACTTACCATGCGACAGAAATTCTTGGATCTAAATAATTAAGTTTGGAGGTTCCTAATGCAATCTCTTTATTTTCTTCTCTATCGGTTGCTTGAACCTCTAATTTTGTCAATTGTTCCTTCAAACGGTCTAGTGCTTTCTTCTTCTTTTCATAGACACTATAGAAAAAAAAATATAACATTTAATAAATAATATTTACCATTGATGCGTTTACAAAATATATATATTTAAACGAAAATATTATAATCTAAATGTTTACGTACACTTTTTCTTTAATTGAGCCATGTTTCGCATCACGTTTTGCATCTTTTACTTGTAATTCTGCTTCAGTTATTGCTTCTTTTTTAGCCTCTATTTTAGCTTTTAAATTTTCCATAGATTTTGCATGAGTTTTTGGCACAGAACGTTGATGGTTACATAATATAGCTACTGCTCTATTAGCTCTATTATATGCCAAGATTTTTTCAGCCTCCGTGTCATCAGGATTAGTCAGCTTATCTAACTGCTGTTGCAATGTCCACGATGCATTGTATGTCCTAAATACCTTAGCTGTCAGACCTTCCATTAATTCATTCAAATGTTTATTCATAACTGTAGTGTTAAGTCGATCAAATAAATCATCATTGGGAGATTTATTTTCCATGAATAGTTGCAAATTTTTAAAGACACGTTTCTCTACTGGCACTTCGTTATAATATCTTATAGAATCTTTACCTAAAATTAAATGGAATAAAGATGTACAGAATTATTACATATTAATAATACTTTGAAAAAAATATCATTATTAGAAAAATGTGTCTTACCTAAGAAATCAAATACAACTACATATTCTTTTCCATCTTTCTGTTCATGCAATGTGATATGTTCAACACGCAAAGAACAACAACCTACAGTGTCTGCTTGATCTTCATCTTTCTCATTACCAGCTCTAAGTGCTAACTTATCAATAAAATATAACGCTACAGCTCTTTGTCTAATGCGCATTTCTTTACTTTTCCAGTCTTCTCTATACTCATTACGGATTTTATCAATTGATGCAGCTAATTTTCTAGCAGTTTCATATTTTTGCCAATCTTTTTCTCCCTTTAACTTACTCGAAGGATTAAGCATAACGTATTTAACTTGTCCTTGAATATTTTCTGTCCAAGAAGCTAACCAAGTTACATTTGGATCGTGTCTAATTTCCTTCCACTTATGCCCACTGGGTGGTTTTGGAATATTAGAATCTTTTGAACAATTAATGAGAACATCCTCAGGCAAAACCCTCTTTTTCAATTTTCCCATTTTTGGATGTTCTCCTCGACCTCTAAAAAGTCCTGGAGGTTCTATTTTGAAATTACCTATTTTTTCTTTATGACCATCAATAACACAAAATCCATATTCTTTTTGAATCTCTTCGTTTTGCTCCTTTATCTTTTTCTTTTCTTCTTTTGACATTGCTTTCCTTTCTTCACTCTTTTGAACAAAATATGCATGCATTTCTTTAAAATTACACTTGCTCAAGTCAACTATTTTATTTCTTTCTGATTCTGTCATTACTTCTCGCCAATCATGAAAGAAATTAGTATTAAATGCTTCTTTAGTCGTGTAATCATGATCTAACATTCGTGCATAAAAGGTTGCTACTTCTTCTGCACCTTCGCTCAATTTCATCTCTTTACCGTTATAATAAAATTTAATATTAGGAGGAAGTGGTTCATACGGTGGTGCAAAAACTGGTCCTTTATGTTCTAAGAATGTCCACTTGGTTCCATCGTTCTTCTTTTCTTCTTCCCACCTGAAATAATGATTTATTATTATTATTATTTCATTTTATAAGTGAAGTCATAAACAGACATTTATGTTTGAGTAGGTTTAATTTACTTTAAAGTAACATAACCTTAAAAGAGATCGAAAATGAAAATATCGAGAGTTTATATAATGGCGATTATAATTAAATGAAACTTCTACAGAAAACAGCACCATTATGTTAATAAGACGTTTCATTTTTAATTAAACTAGTTTGATCATCATTTCTTTGTTAACTAAAACTGATTTTCACAAATTCGACGCACGTTAGAAATATAACAAAAAGAGGTTAGGTGATCACATGACCATAGGCCAAGAACTGAACCAATCAAATTTAAGAAGATGGATGTATCATATATCTTACCATTTCCAAACATCTTGCTCTTCCTCTTGCTTTTTCTTTCTGGGACTAGTTGTTTCACTTTTTATACTTTTGTTATTACTTTTCTTCTTTGGCTTCTATAACATAAAAAATAAAAACATATACATAAAATAAGTATACAATATTTATAAGTAGATACTATTGAAAAAAGAATTTCCAAAATAATTTACCTCGTCTACTTCAGATTCTTCTTCATCATGTTTCCGTTTCTTTTTCTTTATTTTGGAACCAGTTTTCTTGGCCTTTTTACGAGCAGAAAGTGGAAGTTCTTCTTCATCATCCGATTCAATTTTTCTTTTAACATTTGGTGTTGACGTAAATCTTGCGCACTATATACAAATAATAAATAATGATACTTATATATGTTTACAATATAATAGAAAATAAAATGTTGATAAATAGTTTATATTTTTATAATATTTTTATAAAAATATATTTACCAATGGCAAATCTTCCTCCGATTCTTCTTCAGTTTTAAGAGTTGTATTATGAAGATCTGAAAGTCTTGTGTCAGTGGTTGAATCCATGCTAGCTTCATCTTTAACAGGCTCTTCTTCATCTTCTTCTTCCTTAATGAAAAGATGTGGTTCTTCACCACTATCATCATCATCTTCATCTTGCTCTATTTGCGATATTGGTTCCTGTACATGTTAATATATGCAATATGTTAATAAAATGTAAAAAGGAATATATAAAACAAAAAACAAAAAAAATAAATAAAAGCAAATCCCATTATACCTCTTTTATGTCTGGTTTGATATCGTGGTTGTATCGAAAACTTTCACTTGTAAGATGATTGACTTTTATTTCTACATCTTTCGTCGTTTTTACTTCATCCTTTTCTTTTTCCTTTTTATCTTTTTCTTCTCGATGTTTAGCTGTAAATTTTTGTAAATATTATAAACGAATAGAAAACATTAATCAATGAATTATCTTTTTTTTTCTAGGATAATAATATAACAACTTACATTTTTCTTTATCATGCCTATGACGATCCTTATCTTTTTCATGACGATGTTTATCCTTACTAGATGAACTATGTTTATCTTTTTCTCTATCGGAGGAACGATGTTTCTCTTTGTCTCCAGAATGAGAAGTGGAATGTCTATCCTTATCTTTTTCTGATGATGAATGTTTTTTATCCTTTGAAGAATCTTTCTCTTTGTCCTTATCACGAGAATTTGAACTCACTGAATTATGCCTATGCTTATCCTTTTCTTTACTCCTTGAACTTTCTTTATCCTTATTGGAACTTTCCTTATCCTTGGAACCACTGTGATATCTAAAAAAAAAAAAAAGTAATGAGAGAAATTAGAAATGATTTGTTTTCTTTTTTTTTTACAGATTGTTAAGTTTGAAAATATATGAAGAATTTGTCTTTATTTTGTTTCTCAATACCTGTCTTTTTCCTTTGAACTGGAACTAGATTTATGATGATGCTCTTTATCTTTACTTCTGTCTTTTTCTTTATCCTTACTAGATGATGATCCACTATGCTTATGATCTTTGTCTTTACTCGTTGACGACGAACTACTCTTCTTTTCTCTATCTTTATCCTTGCTGCTGCTGCTACTCTCATGTTTATCCTTGTCTTTGGAGGAACTAGAACTATGTTTGTGTCTGTCTTTATCCTTGTCTCTGTGTTCGCTTTTGTGACTCTTTTCTTTTTCCTTACTTCGGTCTTTATCTCTATGTTCAGACTTATGAGATCGCTCCTTTTCTTTATCTTTATGTTCGGATTTATGTTCCTTTTTTCTATCAAATCCATTAGACATGCCATTCAAATGAGCATCTAAACAAAAAATATCCATTTTGTTATACATTATACTATTCAGGTTATATTTATATAATTGTAACACACATAACCAAAATTATAAACATAACAAATCATATTTATATGAATAATAATTTAATTCTTTTTTTTTTTTTTTAAATATAAATTCTATAATCAATAACTATTTTAAATAATATTCAAATGTAATCAATGAGAGAAACGAATTTCGTACTTATATTATTTAATTACTTTTTAGATTTGATATTTTCTTCTTTTTGTATAATATAAATTTAGGTTTACTGATCGTCATAGTAAATCTAATACAACTTATGTGTGTTTATGTATTGTCATCAAAAAGAAAAGAAATAACTAAACAAATATCATTAATATAATATACAATTAAATTTTGTAATACAGATTAAATTGGAATATAGTTTTTTCTCATAACTTTAATTTTTGTATTAATCCTTTGTAATGAAATAGAACATAAGTAATTTTCTATAGATTACACATATTATATAGTGTAGCAACTAGATATTGCCAATTATGTGTGATCATATGCGTACACTACTATACACGGTGTACATAAATACGCAATCGAGACTTTCATTTTTGATCATATTCAATTTCTTTCATAGAATGCAAGACTTGTTCAACTCGTTAAGTTTAAAAGACTACTCTCAATAATTAATAAAATGTAATATAGGAAAAAAAAATAATAAAAATAAAACAGTAAACTGATAAAAGAAAGAAACAAAAAAAAAATGAAGTTCATATTTATGGTATAAAAATGATAAGTTTTGGAATGCTTTCTCAGAATGAAAACACGTGTCCGAGCGCTTAGGTCATTGGCAGAATAAGTTGTACTATTCTCTTCTCATAGCATTGGAACTAGTTTGTTTGCATTCTTAATCGACTGGATTTCATGATTTTTCGTATTAAAGATTACACGTATCACATCTGAAAATAAATTAACTCACCATTATGATTACCCACAACGCTGTTTTCCTTCGACCGTTTTTCCTGAAAGAAAAGAACAAAAAATCTTATTTTTCCATTATCAAAGTAAAATTATACACGAAGATCATTAAAACAAAAATATATTTATCGTAGGAAAAATGCATATAAATGGTCATTGATATTAACGTCTGGACGGATTGCTCGTTCATGATAAAGTTGGACTTAGTCGCAGACGCCATTTTGGGACTTAGAAAATTTTCGCGTCCATCCTCGATAGGTATTACCAAGAGAAAAGTACCGTTAAACGAAGAGTAATTGAAAAACTATACACATACATTTGATCATTTGTTTTAGAATATACAAAATTACTACTTACTAAATTGGAATTAGCTTCCGATATCGGTTGCTCGAGCTCCATGTCTGCCCGTATCGAAACACACGGCTGATAGACTCTGGCAGCAAGAGAGCTTACAAGAATGAGAAGAGCACCGGGAACACACTCACACAGAGTACTGACTCAGCTATAACTATACTCTTCGTGCGTAACTGTCTACTACAGAGTCCCCACTAGATAGAGAAGCGAGACACTGCAACGGCAAAGTATCTGAAATGCGTTACTGCGCATGCCCCTACCTGACTCCGCCCCTTCGATCCTCGGTGTGACCGTTCATCAGATGATTTTTTCTATTTACTACTTTTCTTTCTAACACGCGTAAATATATATATATATATATATGTGTATGTATATGTGTAGGTGTATATATATGTATATTTATATGCTACCTTTGCTCTTTCTTCCGTTATGTTTTCTATTTATTTAATAAGTTAGGTTAGAATTATTCTATATGCTTATAATTTACATTTAATTATCGCTGATATCAAGGTTTAATCATATTTTCAATATTTTTCTTTGTGTTATTTTCTTTCATCGAATATAAGAAAATTTAATGTCAGTAAATAGATAAAGGATTTTAAGTATGACTACGTGAAAGGATTGTGAAAATATTTCGAAGATATAATTTTCATATTTTTTCAAAGACGCATTTAATATTGAAGTCATTACTCATTTCTAGCTACAAAAATTTATAGTGAGATATATAATGGAATTTTTACCTATTACATTTTTAACAATATAACAAGAAATTTGTAAATATTTAAACAATCATTATACGAATAACGAAATTAAACTATTATTACTATGTATCATGTTATATATTTTTGTCTTAACTTTATTAAAGGAAATATTATTGAAAATCTCTTTAATTCAAGATTAAATCTCTGATTAGATATACATTTTTCTATGATAACAAAATAATTTATATTACATTAAATCATTAGTAATTCATATTATTGTTAGCTGTAATAATGTCATTTTAATTATTTTCATTGGGAAATAAAAAATTTGTTTTGTAGCTTTATTTATTCTGCTTTATAATGACTTCGTGATTGTTTTCATCTTCTTATCCCCATTCTAGTCTATTTCTTTTTTTTGAAATGCAAATACTGCATAAAGTGCTGTAAACAAAATTTATCCAGTTTATTGAAAGTTCGCAAGTATAAAGAAATACATAAAAAAAATAT
Organism: Polistes dominula; assembly: GCF_001465965.1. Next base: position 1,834,307 of record NW_015148987.1, on the reverse strand, counting down.
ATATATATATTTTATTAATAAAGCATACATTTCTTTAACTTACATATGACTTCCCATTCTGGTTGAGACAATGTACCAATTTTACGATGGCCTGGTTGATTTTGCATATGACTTATAGCATGTTGATAATCCTGAGAAGGTTTACCTAATAATGGACTTTCATAATACGGAGGATAAGTTTCCATAGCTTGCATTTTATACAGCAAAGATTTACCTTCGTTCTTCATACGTTCATAATAAGTTTCAAATCTGTATTATACATAAGAATATATATTTATATTAAACAAATAATTTTATGATTAGTTTGATGTTTGTAATAATTGTATTTACCTTTCAAACATTACTAATTCGAGACCAAATTTAGAAGCTAATTTGCACAGCGTAGGAAGATGAACCAAAAATTCTGGGCAATTAACTACGCCTTCAAGATGAAAATTATATTTAGTACCAAAAAGAGGTGGATTTGTCTTATCTTTACATATAAATTCTACGCTATAAATATCATTTCCAAACTTGTTACCATCACACTTTTGCCATCTAGAACTAATAATCAAATTTTACAAATTAATTTATTGAATATACTATTTTAACCCTTTGCCTACGAACAAAATATATTTATTTATTAAGACTTAGATATTAAACAATACTAAGTATGTACATACGCTAAGTCATAAGCATCTGGTATAGTTCCAATAAAATAACCACCTGGTCTTAAACATTCACTTGCATTTCGTAGCATACATTCTGCTTGCGTTAGTGATTCAAAACTATAATGAAATGCAAATTGACAGCTCACAAGATCGAATTGTATAGTAACATCCTTGTATTTTTCTCTTAGGCGTACCTAAAACTCGCTTTTATAACCAATCCCATTGACAAAATTACAATGTAGAACATCAAATGTTGGAAACATTAACACTTTTTTTATATTATAAATACTTTTTTTTTTTTGTAAACGAAGTACAAGCAGTTTCCAAAATTGTAATAACTAAATACCTTTGTACAGTCGGCGGCAATAAATTCAGCAGTAAAAATAGGTGTAAATCCCCTTACTTTGGAACTTTTGTTTACAATATCATTATATCGATTTTTACATTGTTCAATAGATACTTCAGCTATATCGGCACATACTAAGTGTCTAATCTCTTTCTTTTTCCATTTTAGAAGATCTCCACCTTTACCACAACACATATCAAGTACCTTTAAGGGGCTGTTACGATTTTTGTTCTGTTTTATTTTATTTACATATTCATCTGTAAAAAATAAAAATAAATATATACATTAATAGAACAAAAATTACATTTAAATTATAATCATATTAAAAAATTCAAAAAACAAATACTTGCCTATAAGCATACTTTTGATCCAATTATTAAAGTTTCTCATGTAAACAATGCGACTTTGATCCCTTTGAGAAAGACACTTTTCTTCCATTGTATTGTAATGTTCAGCAACTAAAATAGTATTGTCTGTTTTCTCATTATTAGAAATGTTATGGTGATTTCTGCTGCTTCCAATAGATAAGTCTGATGGATTGCTTGAATACTATATATGTAATATGTAATATTGAGGTTAATAGAAAGTTTATTAATCAACTGTTATTTATGTTTAAAGGAAACTTACATATGATGCATCTTGTCCTGTATCAGTTTTTAATTTATTTTTTTCTAGCAAATTATTCTCCGTTTCCTCCATTCTGGACATTTGAGAACAAAGTAAAGTAATATATATATATATATATATTTATATATTTATATATATATATATTATTGAAATATATTTGTATGTATAAAAAACGTTTATAGTTTTACAATAATATTATAATTATACTCGAAATGATATTAAACAGATCATGATTACATTCCAGAATAAAACGATAACAAATCTTTCGTTAATAATTACACAGATGCCAATACTTATAGTCGAAGTTCATTACTATTAAATAGATGGGAAAGTATAATGTTAATTTGAATACAATTATTGCGCATGCGCTATAATGATTTTCGCTGATTGGTCAATATTTACGCAACTGTATTAAAATTTATATATTTAAATTAATAATAAACAATATATATTTATTTCAAATAAACTATGACAAATAAGTTTGAATTGATAATATGTAAATTATTTAGATGAAATATTTTCAGTTATTAGATTTTTTTTGCATGTATCTGTAAATAAAACAAAACTCTTAAAATTGTTTTATTTTTGAGACTGTACTGTAAAAAAAGATAACATTTTTTTATAGCTTTTTTTTTATGAACGTTATAAGAAATTTAAGCATAATAAAACAAAATATAAATTAAAATATAAATCAAATCAGTGATTTATATATCAGATTTTTTTATTTATTTAGATATTTCAAATTGATCAATTATTATTCAAGTTTTCGTTGATAGAAACATGAATTGTGAATGGCCGCGAAAATGGCAGCGGCAGAGTTAAATCAGAAACATGTTTCATTTGCTGAAATTTCAAAAAGTAATATATCACAAACAATTTCGCATAGAGAAATCGAATGCTATCAGTTTAAGATAAAAGATCTGTTATATTATATATGTTCTATTTTTTTTCTTTTTACGGATACTCTAACAGGTGAATAACGAAAGCATTATAATGATGTTTCTTATATTTGATTAATTATTTGTATTTATCTCTATTTATTTATTATATTATATTAAACAAATGTTTTAATCACAAAATTATATATATATATAGATAAATTTTATGGAAATAATATTTTGATAGTAAAAGTTTTAATTTAATGTTTAATTTGATTAACAAAGGAAAAACTTTTAAATTTAGATAATTTATTCCATCAATGATATTATATATTATAATAAACGAATATTTAATAATAATAATAATAATTAAATCACATTGTCTTAAAATAAATATATCTTTTAAGTAATTGTAATATTCAATATAAGCTATATATTTGATAATATTATATTATATGCAGATAGCTTTGCATTTGTGCAATATCTTTTACAAGGATATACACTATGGGGATGTTTATCAATTAGTTTTACAATTATACCAGCTGGTATTATTCAATTATTCAGTTTAAGATGGCAACAAAGTGATGGTTCTGTCAAATTAATTCATTGGATATCACATATTTTTTTCTTGGGAGTATTCCACAGGTAAATATATATATATAGTTTATACTTATATTATGTGAATTATATTATAATTTAAATTATATATCTTTTATTTTTCAAGTTTATTCAATTTCAGTTAGTATTTTATTTTATTTGATAATAGTATTGAATTCTGTATTATTCAAAGTATTTTTAATTAACATGCATTCTTCTATTTATATGAATAATTACTTTATTGTTTCTATAGGTATTTGATTCTATTATATACAGCTGTGTATTCATTGAAAAATAAACAGTTTGTAAAAGATAAGAAGTCAGTATATAGGAAAGAAAGTGATATTTGTATGTTACAATTATTTGAATCTTTTATGGGAGCAGCACCACAACTTGTATTGCAGTTATACATTATTATTGTATTACATGATGCACCTATTTGGACAAGTAAGTTTTTTCAGTAGAATTTATTTTTAATAAATATTAACATATATATATACTTTTAAAATAAATCTATAGAATAAGAGAATAATTGAAAATCTTTTTCATAAATTTTATATATTTTTCGAAGGAGTAATTTTGGTATATTTGTTAAATATTTTTTTAATAAGCTACTAGTTGTACGACCATATGGATTAATATTTTTGAAATCACTGTTTTCGTATAAATAATATTTTAATCCAGTATCTTGCATGAAAAAACGATGATCTTCTTGAAATGTTTCAAATTTGAGGATATAATCATAATTTATCATGCATGGTTTGCAAGTATCATAATATGGGGCCCAATGTTCATCAAAATACTTTTCATTTACAATAAATTCTAAAAATTCTTCAAATGTAGGCTCTAATTTTGTTCTAGTTGAATTTTTGTGTCTACGGTATTTATGTGTAATCCGTCGTCCAAATCGTTTATAATAATATTCTCTTCCATTTATATGTTCTAATTTATCTCTATATGCAGACAAGAGTCGTTCAAAAGGATGTCGCACAATTAAGAATTTTTTAGTGCCATGCAATTTCTGTAATATCAAAGTTTCTCAACTGTATAATTCAGTAAAATATTATTATCATATTATTTAACAAAATCTATTACCTTAAGTGTTTTATTTATATTTAAATCAGAAGGAAATGCTTGTTTAACAATATTATTCATTTGAATTGCATTCTGATTAATTAAATTCATGGTTGTATCTGTTAAGATACCTGCAAGTATTGCAAAATTCTTCATCCAAATTGAACTTCCCACTTTATATATAGGACACCATGATATACCATGTTTTCTGATGATCATATGTAAAATATTGAATAATAAGTTTATTCATATGAAACATTAAAATATATTAATTACGTGCTATGTATTAATACTTACGTATCAATAATCATATTAGGAAAGTTTTTATTTAACTGTAAATCTTCATCATTGGTATAATTTTTACACGTCTTTTGTATTTTTTCTTTCCTTGTATTCAATTCTATTCTCTTAATAATCATTTCTGTAGATGATAAAACTATATCTGAATTATTAACAATAATTTTGTCAACTTTTTGATCATATTGTTTTGTATATTGCTTTATATCTTTAACAATTCCGCATGCCTCTAATGTATTATTTTCTTCATTGTAATTATGCCATGTTTCTTTCCAAGTTATTAATAAAGTAAATAATATGATAACAATTATAATTAACTGCAATATAATAATTTTTCTATAAAAGGTGAAATATATATACGACTATTCACGTTAATTATGAAATTACATCAATAATACAACATTAGTTTTCCATAGTTTATTTCTTTAAAAACTAATAACTATAAATAATATTACCTGCAATAATATTATTTTATTTTTCATGTATAAACATAGAAACTTGATAAATCCTGACCATAAGTTTCTATTATCTGTGTAATTGACCATATTAAGTCCTTGTATAACGAAATCTTTATATTAAATATTTATTATGAAGTTAGTATATTTTCACAGTTAAAATGTAACACGGATTCAACACACACATTTATTTTATGCTACCTTGTATAAATAATTTTATAATTACAAAATATATATATATAATATAAAAAAGTAAATAATATCGATATGATATTAGATTGGTATAATATTTAAAGAACTATGAATTTTTTAAGAATTATGAAGGAGTATGAAGTATGGATATGTTAAGTCAAGCTTGAAAAGTAATAGCTAAACTGAACGAATATCTTTGGGTCTTCCTTCCTTATTTCCTTTGTCCCGCCCCCAAAGATAACATACTTGAATGAAGAATATATCTCTGAAAATTTGCTATATATTCTGTTATAATATTCTTAGTCTTTATTCATATAAAATCTATGCATAGAACGCATACTTTTCAATTTTAAAAATACTTTAGACTCCTACCACTGTGATCATATAAATAGGCTAAAAATAAAATACTATAGAAGCTATAACAGAACAAAATATGTAAAGCATTATATGTATGTATGTATCCTTCGATTAACCATGCATTTTTTTTTTATTATTTCTTAAAATTTCATTATGTATTATTACTTTTATATTACAATTGCATTTATAATGAGTTTAAATATTATTTATATAGGTATGTCAACTATGGCTTCTCTTTGTTCTTTAATTTGGGCTATAGGAACATATATAAAAGCCATGCACAAAATTAATCCTAATCACAATAATGAATCTTGGATATCACTGATGCTTCAATATCTTTGGAGGGGTGGAATGTTAACATCAAGGCTAACTGTGTTAGTATTAATAGCAATTTGTTTAAAAAAATGGTTTTCCTTATTTCTTGGTGAGTTTTCAATCAAAAATCAATTAAAAATTTATCATTAAATTCATATTATTAGATTTATATATATATATATATATATATATATATATATATATATTCAAGAAATAATTAATATCTTTCTTCTAGGCTTGCATTGGTTTTTTATGACTGTTTGGGTAATACTTCAAAACACAGATTTTTGTTCTACTATTTGGGAAGAACGTATTTATAATTGTATCATAGGACTTATTTATTGTTTTGACTTTTTTAATTTATGCGAAGGAAAATCTCGTTACAAGGTTTTTGCATTTTATTTTATTATAGTGATCGAAAATTTATCTTCTTTAGTGATTTATATGTTAAATTTTAAACAAACAATAACAATTGATATATTTATATTAATGATATTTTTTATTGTTGGAGGTATGTTAATTGGTCTTATAAGTATGTTATTATACTACACTAAATTTCATCCAACAAGAAACTTAAGTTTACATAAAGTTAGTAATGAAAATTCAAATGTTATTGCTACTAATAATATAGATACTTCTCGATCTTTTAAACAATATTATTGTGGTTCACTACCACAATCTTCAAATGTATCCACAAGAACAACTTCTGAGGAAGTAACAGCTGACAAGCAATTTTTGTTAACAAATATTGTTCAGAATACCGATTGCTTAGAGGAAGGTATTGTTAATGAAGCTTATAAAATAGAAAATGAAATAAAAAACACTGAGCACGTGGTTTCTAAATGTGACAAATCACCTGAATCTTCATTAAAAGATAGGGAAACCTTATCGCTTCACGATAAAGATATATTGACTATTAATTCGTGTCCTAAATGCAATAGAATAGCTCGTAATAATTGTAAAGATACATTTAATGCTGTCTGTAAATGCATTGAGAATATTACTCTTTTAGAAAATAATCTTTCTACAATTCATCATAGAAAACGTAGAGGTATTTGTTTACCCATTACGGAAGATTTAGATAAGGATAAAGATTTTGACGTGATAAATTCTGATGTACATATTTCTTCACAAAAACGTAGAAATGTATTTTCTTCAACTCAAGATACACTTGCAATTCATACAGATAAAGAAAGATTGAAATCTGATTTCAAGCATTGTGAAATTCCTGTTGTAAACTCTAACATAGAGTTAAAATCTAACACATTTTTAGATAATAAAAGGTTTTCTTCCTTGAAAGAAAAACTTAGAGATATTAGTGATGTTTTGAATACTATAAGAAATGAAGAAGAATTACACATTGCAGCAATTTCTTCTCATAGCGATAAAGATTCGGATACAACTAAATTATCTAAAGATTTGCAACAGAAAGATGAGACAATGAGTTGTGTTACGTCGATTCATGATTATGAAAATGTATGTCCTTTAGGAGTTGCAAGACCACCGTGGTGTATACGTAGTTGGAAAGGTTATACTGATATAGAAACTTATCTCCATGATGATAGTGTTGTCAGAGACAGACGTAGAGATACTTTAACAAGTACAACTACAGGAACAACATATAGTTCAGATTTTTCGGATGGAACATGTACAAGTTCTTTAATAAGGAGAATTTTAAAGCAAAATGATTATTTAGATAGTTTAACTTATGATTTAGTCGATTCAAATGAACTTAAAGTCAAATGTAATAATGATTTATACACATCATCCAATACAGAGGAACAAAATGCAACATTATATGCCGCAAAACCAATAGTTATAGATGATACAGGTGGAATGTTTTCATTGGATACTATAGTTGAAGAACACGATGATGATGATGATGACGATGATGATGATATTTTTTCTGTAACTACAAAATCTATAAAACCAGCTTGTACATCAGTGAGTTCTCTTGTTAGTACCATAGATCAAATTAGGACATCTGCAGCAGAAAATTCACCTAGGCATATTTATCACAGAACAGAATCACACTGGGGTGATATGACACAAAAAGATTTATCATGTACAAATATGTTGTTTTCCGATAAATTACATGATAATATTATAGATGATGCAAGCTCGACAAAATCATTAGAAAAATCTCCAGATAAAATTGCAAACAAATGTGAATTAAATACGATTAGAGAATTGGTAAAGTCGTGTACGATAGAGTCAATTAAAAAAACTCCTTTAATTGATGCTATATTGTCTGACTCACCAATTTTAGGAAATAAAGACAAAATTCAAAAACACATTAATGGAACAACTAGTTCTCATGTATTTCATTCAAATGAGCATGATTTGTATATTGAAATGAACTCATTAGTGCCCGTAGCTAACACAAAAGATACACGTATTGACATAATAGATGATAAACCATCTGATTTAAAAGCTATTGTTAAAAATAGAAATTTTAACGTATCAACGGCTATACCAGACAAATCTGTAAAAGAATCATCAACATCTGTGTGCTCTAATAACGATATTATCAGTCATAAACATTGTAACAAACATGAAAAAACGATTAATTATACGAAAAAAAAATTATCATTATTGAAAGAAAAATTTGAACCTAAATCACAGCAACTCGTATATATGGTAACACCAAACAATGGAATAAAAGTAGAACATATGAACTTCTCAAAAAATTCAGAAACATTAACTACAAATGTTTCAATTGTTTTAAAAAAAACAACAGGTTTATCTTTTACTCATGATAAAGAAAATTTAGCTCCAATTGCAACAGTAAAAGATAATAATACTAATAAATATAATAATGTATACATAGAAGAAAGCAATAACATTTATGAAAATAAAGAAACTTTATATAATGTACAACTTAATATGAAAGATAAGAGACATGTATTTTTAGAAGAAGTTTTGAAAAGAAAAAAATCTTTTATACAGAATTTAAAAAACTTGTAAAAATGATTTCATATTATCTTTTATTTTAATTCATAAAAATTATTTGTGTGGTCCATTTCAATTTACTATGAAGATACTACAAATTTTATTTAAAAAAAAAATATATAAAATTTCAATTTTAATTAAAATAATATTGGCATATTAATGGTTGTTAATAACATTAAAATTGCTATTATAATTTAAATATTTTATTTGTTATTTCTTCCATGTATAAACATGGACGATTAAATTCATAACGTATATTTTGAATAACATATGTATAGAATAATATTCTATTTTTATATTCTATTTAATTTTTATACTATTGTACACACATACACACACTCACACACATGTCACAGTAAATATAATTATTATACGATTATATATATTACATATATGTATATATAATACTCTAATATTATTTTTGTTTTATACAAAATGCATTGTGTATATAATAAAAGTTTTTTTTATATGTTCAATTATAATGATTACTGTTAACAATATTATTTGAATGAATAAAATAGAACGAAATATTTTCTAAATATATTAAGATTATTTATTTATTTTCTTTCATAATAGTTCTAAGCATTTTGTTAGTAAGAATGATTACTGACAAAATGAGTAACATATACTTAATGAATACTGCAACAGTATTCCATATGAAATATGAGATTCTTGAACAATATATAATGTTAAGCTATATATATATAATAAATACATACTATTCTTTACGTTTTAATAAAATTTACTAATTAATAAAATAGTACAAATTTAAGAAATGTGAATCTATATACATATTCATAATATTGTGTATATAACAAAATTTAATTATCTGATACGTTTAACTGACTAGATTATACATAAAAGTTTAAAAACATTTTAAATTGCCATACGTTTTTAAACAGTTTTTAAATTAAAATACTCTGTTTTTTACTTGTAGTATTTTCATACCTTTTGATCCATTTGATGTGACGAATAAGTGGTAAACTATACACATTTTTACATAGTCGCGTAATTATGGAAATTTTATTGAGTTCTTGAGCTATTTGATGTAACGACTTTCCTGTTGTTTCAGGAATAAACAGAAATATATAAAATATTGTAATTAAGCACATAAAGCTATAAAACAAATAAGAACCAGCCAAAGTCATTGATTCTGTAAAGTAAAATAATAGTAATATGTTTTGTTTGTGTCAGTAATTGATAACATTATTTAAAGTGTATATAAAAACATGCATGGCTTACTTGTAATTTTATTTACAGTTTCAATAGTTAAGATGTGAGTTGTCCACATAACAGTTGTTGCAAGACTGGCACATCTACCACGTATTGATACAGGAAAAAGTTCACTTAGATTCAATAAAGGAACTGGGCCAAGCCCTAAAGTATATGCTGCTTCATATACAAGTAAAGTTGTCACTGCTAAGATACGTAAACCATTTGTGAGACCTTCTGGGAAAACAGCACCTTGATTCTGTAATTTATACAGTCTAATTATTATAATATAGAATAACAGTATGTTTTTATTGTATAATATTTCTTTTTTGTCTTTAATGTGTTATAAATTATAGATTATAAGCAATAATTATTTAATTACTTCACAAGATGCTTTTAGTTGTGTCCAAGTTTCAGGAGTTGATTCAATTACAGCTAAAGGTGTAGGCAATAAAGGAAATGGTGTTGGAGATCCATTTGGTAAAATGTTCTGTATTTTTTCTTCAGCAACAAGTTTGCAATATGAATCTTCGGTATCTAAGTTGTTACTACCTCTATCTATTGTTGCAAGTAAAGATAATAATGATACAGTTGTCATACATATTGTAGCTGATGTTATTAGAGCTGTGCGACGTCCACATTTTTCTACTATTACTAATGAACAAATCGTACTGAAAATTTTGACAATTCCCAAACATATTAAAGCAGTAACTTCTGCCGCATCTAAAATTTTGCAAAATGATGTATAAATGAATAAATTTAACAGAAATATAAGAAATAAATATCTTTATCTAAGACTCACTTGAACGGATTCCTAAAAGAACAAACAATCTTGGTGCATAATATAAAACTTGTTCTCTACCAGTTCCTTGTTGTAAAATCATCATAAAAATCATGATTGACAACATTTCAAAAATTGTATGTTTTGTATTTTTAGACGTTGTTTTAGAAATAACATTCTTTGTTTTTTTTAACAACAAAAATGGTGGAGATTTCTGAAGAAATAGGACAGTAGTAGTGCAAGCTATTAACGCAGAGACAATAGTTATGCTTAGAGAAAATCGCCATTGATGATCCAAAGTTATGAAAATAGTAGCAATAATAGTTATTAAAAATCCTACAGCTGCACCTAATTGATACAATATAATGTTAAATCCTCGTTTATTTGTCTCTGATACTTCTGCCATATATATGCAATGGGATACTGTAGATACTGTACTAGAGTAGCCACAAATGATACGAGAAATTAATAGCAAAACATAATGATTGACTAGTGCGGTTAAAAGGGTACCAAATATTAAAAACATCAGCATTATTATCATTGTCCAACGTCTGCCAAAAGAATCTATTGCCATGCCTATAAATAAATAATAAATAAAACTAATAATAAAATATATATAATATAATTGACTATATAATGCAAATATTATATTTACCACCAGTTAATCCTCCAAATAAAACACCTATAAACCAAATACCAATAAGAAGATTTATTTCAAAGCAATTTAATTCAAATTCACTTTTGATAAAAGGTGCCATTGGTTTTATTATAGACATATCGCAACCAAATGCTATACCAGCTAAGAGTGCAACCATTGAAATTAAAATATTTTTATTCTTTGGCATTATACTTTGCAATGGTGTTAAATTATCATTTTGTTTAGGAATTTGTTTTTTGATATTTCTTTCAAGAATACATTGATAATCTTCGTTTACTGGCTTATTTACTATTGATTCAATATTGTTATTTCCATGATTCAATAGTATAGTAGTATCCTCTTCATCTGACATTTTTGGCTAAAATAATGAATATAATGAATACGTTGAATAATAAACTAATATAAGTTACTTATAACAAGAATTTTAATAATAATATTTTGTATTATTATTACATGACATATGTTTTAAGAAATTTTATTATTGATCTGTTGTAGAAAACAACTAACTGTCAAGTTAGTTGATATTTACTTGCATTTTAAAATAGATACACATTCTAGATATACTACAATCATATAGATAAGAGTTTGTAGCTGTATGCGCCATCTGGTGGTCAAACTACATAAACATTTTGAATAATATTAAAATATAAATATATATTTATGATATATCGAATATCTATTTATGTATTTAATAATTAAGTGTCATTCAATAATAAGTTATTCAGTGTTATTCCAATTTCTAAGATTCGTGTGAACATATATGAATTCGTTAGAAGTTGCTGCATCCTCTCGTTGATGTCACTAGTATCTACTTCCGTTGCGTAATCGTCTTACCCCTCGTTACAGTGATACCGCCACCGCCCTGCGCTGCCCTTTGTGACGCATAGTCGCGCCCGGTGGACGCGCCCTCGGTAATCGCTAGAAATGCGTTTTGCTCAAGAACGTTATTGTGTGTATACCCACGGTAATGACGATGAGCCGTTAATGAAAAATTTAAGCGGTGCTCGAATTGAGAGCCACTGCTTTTCTTCATACACAACTGGTATACACTTAAACAAAAAAGATAGAAGTGCAAGGCGTAGATGTGTGATATGTGGTTAAATTCAAAGATTTTCTCGGCTTACAGTCGAGCGCGCTCGAATAATAATATTCATTGCGCAGAAAAACCCGACTATCATAGTACGATTATTTATACATTAGTGAACCTTTGTCAAACGTCGTCGCCATATCCATCCCGAGGACGATCTCAGCGCAAGAGTGCCGGTGGGCACTTGGTAGTCAGTGATCAATGAACTCTACTTGCACTGTATTTTGGCTAATACAGTCAGTGTACATATCTGAAGGATCGACGACAACGTATGTACTAACAAGCACATATTAATGCAATATAATCTATATTACAAATGGAACCTCTTAAAGATTCTAGTTGATTGCCGCCCCGCCTTCCTAAAAGCGGTATTTCCTTCTTATGAAATTTTTTCCGACGCGCATATTCACGCCGATAACCTTTCTTCATTGGATTTCTTTTTTCTTTTTCTTTTTTTTTTTTTACTAACTGTACAACCAATAGCGTTACTTTCTATCCTGACTATACGCACATATTCTCTATATAATATGGATTCGTATTTACATGACCCTACCCTTCGCATTACATCGTTAGTTAAACGAATGCCTTTCTATCCTTGTTGATCTTCGTCAATTTATTTTATCTTTTTATTAAGAATAATTAACTACTCGTATGTCCTAAATAACGATAATCGTCGTTCGTATATATATATATATATATTTAAAGGGGACAAAAATATTTAAAAGGAGGATATATATATATATACATATATATACATATTTTCTTATAATCCGTTACTTCGTTATTATGTAAATATTTAATTCGATAATCGAAATCTCATATATATCTTGAAAAATACTTAAATATTGTTCTTCATTATTATTTTTTTTTTTAATAAATTTGCAAATATATAAGCTTGCAAACTATCAAATAAATAATTATTTATCTAACTATTTAGTTTATAATGTCATGTAATTTTTATTCTTAAGGAATTAAAAATCATGAAGAATATTTATTGACATCTGCTACATTGTGACATATGATAATTAATCATTTTTATTTTCCATTAAATGAAATTATTTATTTACAGATGACTACTTAATTCTAAATAGTTGTGTAAGGCTTTTTGAAAGAAGCAAATGTTAAGTATTGCTATAAATAATAGCATAAATGAGCGAAAATGAATGATATAGACAGCATGAGTATGAAGGGCAGTGGAGGTTCCAAAATGCCTCATAGTCATTCAACTCCAGCCGGTGTTGATGGAGGTAGTCGAACACCACCAATAACACCCAGGAAAGCAGGGAAAATGCTTGCAGTTCGTGTACAAATGTTGGATGATACTATTACAATGTTTCAAGTACAGGTAATAATTGAAAATATTTGTTTGCTTGCTTTTTATAAAGAAATGTGTATAAAATGAGATGATAATAAAAACACAATAAGTTAATATTTTCATTGAATGCTATAGAAAAACATCAATTTAATTTCTTATATATATATATATATATATATATATATACAAATTTCAATTTAACATTACACTTTGTAAGCATTCCTGCTAAATTATAATATCCTTCGAACGAATCAGAGTATCATTTTAATTCCTTGATAGAAGATAATTGAAGTGCTCTTTCAATAGGAAGTTTAATAAACATAAACGGTTGTGTAATAGAAGGTGTAATTGGATATAAAGGTAATAAAAATTTGATTGGTGTGAAAATTATATTACAATTATAATAGTTAAACTATAAAATTGAAAGATTTATATTTTATTCTAAAGAGAGAATACTATTTTTTTTTACTATTACTCTTATTACTTTTTAATATAAGAAGAACAATCATTTTTTCAATGTTATTATGTATGTACATGTTTTATATATTTCTTGGATAAAAGATAAATAATTAAAAAAAAAAAAAAATATATTCTTCATTTTGAAAAATACCATTATTTTATTATCAATATTATAAAATTATTTTTTATAAATTCACTTGTTATTAGTATAATAAATCACTTTGTTAAACTTTAGTAATAGTATTTTTATATTTTTTCTTCATATTGTATATTAGTGACATCGTGTACTGTATGCATACATAATATTTCCACAAGAATGAACTATTGGAGCACATAAAATGTATCGGTAAATACATATATATATATATATCAAGCACACATACAAGCTCATGGATAAAAGGAATATGTATCAATTTATTGATTCTTTATATAACTTACAATGTATAATATGTTAAGATAATTTTATTTTTATTTAAATATCCATTAATATCTAATAATTTTGTATTTATATTTGTAACAATGTGTTGTTATATTTATACATGTATTTTATTTATTTCAGGCAAAAGCATTAGGTAGAGTATTGTTTGATCAAGTTTGCAAACAATTACATCTTTTAGAAGCTGATTATTTTGGTCTTGAATATCAAGAACCTAATGGGACAAAAGTTAGTTATACAGTTGATACATTAATATAGTTTATTTCATACAATTAACTTGAATTATTTATGTATAATTTGTTGTTTACAGTATTGGTTAGATTTAGAAAAACCAGTCTGTAGACAAGTGGGATTATCATTGGTTGATCCTCTTCTCAGATTTTGCGTTAAATTTTATACACCAGATCCTGCACAACTTGAAGAGGAGTTTACAAGATATTTATTCTGTTTACAAATCAAACGAGATTTGGCTCAAGGTTTATTACAATGCAATGATAATACAGCAGCTTTGATGGCTAGCTATATTGTACAAGGTAAGTAATGCTAAAATATATCATAATAATATCACTATAGATTATTTTTTTAAAATAATTATAAAATATTTCTTTAATTTCAGCTGAGTGTGGTGATTATGTTATAGAGGATTATCCAGATCACACTTATTTATCAACATACAAGTTTGTGCCTCATCAAGATCAAGAATTAGAGCGACGTATCATGGAGAATCATAAAAAACATGCGTAAGTGATATGAATATTTGTTTGAATTTATTAATTCTAACATATGTCTATATAAATAAGTAAAAATGTAATTAATTCATAAAAAAAAATAAATTGATCTTTACAGTGGACAATCTCCTGCAGAGGCTGACCTTAATCTTTTAGAAACAGCACGACGATGTGAACTTTATGGAATGAAAATGCATCCAGCTAAAGTGAGAACATTGAACGTTTTTACTATAGTTTATTTGCGATGATAATAAGTACTGTATGATATTTTCATTAGGATCACGAAAGAGTATCATTGAATTTGGCAGTAGCTCACATGGGAATAGTCGTTTTTCAAAATTATACCAAGATAAATACATTTAGTTGGGCTAAGATCAGAAAAATTAGTTTTAAACGAAAACGATTTTTGATTAAACTACATCCTGAAGGATACGTAAGTATATCTTTTTTTTTTTTGACGCTTTATTCTTAAATTAGTTATTTTTCTATCAAAATAATTGAATAAGGTATTCTTAGTATATTGTTAAATAATATTATTTTTTATCATTTTAGGGATATTATAAGGATACGGTCGAATTCTTTTTCGAGGGTCGTAATGAATGCAAGAACTTTTGGAAAAAATGTGTTGAAAATCATGGCTTTTTCCGTTGTTCTGTAGTCAAACATGTAGTACGACAAAAAACAAGAGTTCTTAGTCGAGGTTCATCCTTCAGGTACAGTTAAATGTGTTGAATCATATAATATTTAATTTAATTGAAAAAAGTAAAACAATATATGAATTATTATATAGCATATTATTTGAAATTGAATATTAAATATTTTATATGAATATCCTTATGTTATCAGATATAGTGGAAAGACACAAAAGCAAATAGTTGAATTTGTTCGTGACAATTATGTGAAGAGACAGACATTCCAAAGGTAAGTTTATTGATGCTTTATATAGTAAGTTAGCTAATTTAAAAGAAAACATTGACAAAAATCCAAGTAATTCGTAGATAGTGCTGCATGCCGTTGTATATTGTTTTCCTAATGTTAGTTTGTAACCTTAAGATTTTTATTAACCAACGCACCAATCTTGTGAATAAGATAGGAGGTGGCACGGTCTTGCTTTTACCGGGATATTAATTGGTATATATACCTAATTATTCCACTTTCTGTAGAATAAATGATCTACTGTGTTCCTTTTTTACATTTACGTTTGTCAGTGTTGCCTGCTTGGCAGGGTGGCGGGGAGTCAGGCTCACCATCAGGCACGATTGAACCCGAATGATCAGTGTACCCTTTCTCAATAGTGTGATTACTAATTTATCATTGTAACCTCAAAATATATACTGCAGAGTATTACATTTCACTGTCCTGGCGGTTTTAACCAGCATTATACTCGTCCATAGCAGTAGTCTATTCTACAACAAAAAATAGTCTGCTATTTTATTGACACTTTATCCTTGTATATACAACCGGCGAGTGTTAACATACCGTGCGATATCGATGCACGGTTAAGAAACGCCGCTAGTATTAGCAGAAGAAATTGTAAATTAATAATTAGTTTAATATCATAATAATCATCTTATATCAATATCAAATTAAACAGAAATTAATCTTCTTATTTAATATATAATGAATATATCTATTATTCATATAATAAGGTATAATACTTGTTAGTAGTAAAGTTATACTGAATGAGCTATAAACTGAATGAGTTAAAAGTTCAATAATTCTTATGTAATATTTTAACGTTTCAATAGTTCTTTTTTTTTTTTAAACAGTGTATAGAGAGATTGTCAATTGTTATAGCTTAATATTCATTTAACATTTAAAATTAAGTATTATACTTCAAGATATAAAGATATAGTATAGAAGGGTTTGCATTGCGTTGAAAGATCATATTTATATGAATTTAAACTGTGATGGTATGAGCACTTACGTCTGAACATTTAGACTCTCTGTCAGAAAAAGCAAAAGATTTATTCCAAAACAAATAGCATGTATTTATGCATCTTATGTATTACTTATTTCTTTTTTATATTGTTAGTTTTTTTATAACGAAAATATATAGGAAATTAAATCTGCCGACTTTAGAGAATACTATTATATACTATTGAGGTATATATACAAATATCTATCCATATTCGATTCTTTTATGTGTTACATTACTTAATTATACATGTAAGAAACTACTCCACAATGAAACGCTTTACTGACATATTATAATTAAATATAATAGCATAAAACATTTTATTAAAAAAGGGTCAGTTTTTTCTAAATTATTATTATTATTATTATTATTATTATAGTAACTTATTCAGTTCTATTATTTCATTCAACTGTAACCTTTATCTATTTTATATGATTTATTAATCACATACGAAATAGAAATTATAATGGCGACATTGACCGTGTATCATATCAAACACGCGTTGGAGCAGTAATTCTTTTTTCAATTAATGATTAGATTATTTATATTTCAGCACTGACATTTAGAGCAGATTTATATTAAAATATATTTTTTCTCTCTTGAAGAAAGACAATGTTATATATTAGCCTATTGCATTAATAAGAGAAAAGAACAGATAAATTGAGCAGGCTTGGCATTTCGTAGCCTAAGTCTGATGCTGAACTTGACTCTCTCTTGCTCGCAGGTCCAATTCGTTCCGGCAGACTAGCGGTGGTAGGGCATTGCAGGGCTCGGAGGGGGGAGGCTATCGTGGGGCCACTCCGAGCAGCTCACTTATGGGCAGCTCCAGCATCTCTGCCCACCCCCTCCTGCCCCTCGGCGATCCTGGTATGTACCATGACCGATACCAACCTCCAGAACAGCTTTCTTTCTATTTCTGTGCCTTTTTTTAGTCTTCTTCTTTATCTCCTTCCTCAAATTTTCTTTATATTTATTTCGCAGTATTGTATTCGAAGTATTGTAACGGTAGAGTAGATTAGCGTATTATATATAGGAAGCTTTTCGAAACTATACACAAAAATGAAAGAAATTGTATTAGAATTATTTTCATTATTTATTATGATGCATTATTCATTTTCGAAATGATATATGAAATTATGAAACATAGTTTCGGTTTTGTTATACACGATTTACACTATAATCATATATATGTGTGATATATATATCATATATATATATATATATATATATATATGGCCTTATTTTGTGAAATTTGTTAATTCATGAAATGACTAGCTAAACTTTAAAATAACTACACTGACCTGTTTTAATATGTTGAACGCCAAGCGAATTTTTAAAGAAATCCCCGTCAGGCTATGGGCGTTTGTATTTGTATTGAAAGAACAGTTGAACTGTGACTTGTGTTGTCACTGGTGACTGACACGGCCTAGAATTCGCGTGGTGTTCATATGTAAATGTGTTAAATATGAAAGAAAACAGAATTACATATATAATCTCATTATTTTCTAAAATTACTAGTTTTAGTGTATAATAAAATTCTTTTTATATGCTTTTCTAAAAACTTCTAATTATTTCAAGTAAAGCCTAGGGTTTCCACGATTGAACTGAATTATACAATTTAACGCTAATAAATATATGTATATATTGAAAGGATTTACATTATCATAATGCACTCTGGTTTATGAGAGATTAATGTTGTATGTATGTTATATATATATATGTATATTACTAATGAATGTTTAGCCCTGGCAACCCCAGCTCTGTCTCTGTCATGCGGCTCGATGACACTGGATTCTCCGACGACTGTGACGAGTGTCTCGATGGGAGGGACGATTCACCGTCGCGACGACACAGCTACATCGTTTCGGACGCTCACCTCTATCGACGTCCATTCGCCAGCCACCCCCAGCCAGGCTCCAGCACAGCGGCAGACGCTTGCTACCAATCAGCAACGGATTTCATCAGCAGGTCGTATCAGCCCCTCTAACAGCAGTCCTCCCGAATTCCCAGCACCGCGACCTATACCTAGGCATCCTTGGCAACGATCTGCCAGTTGTCGCGAATTGTATGCATCTAGCTTCGAAGATTCTGGCAAGGCGCGTCCAAAGGATCAAACAAATAGTGGTGAACCTGTTTTAGAGCCCTTCCAATTACCCTCTCAGGGCGAATTAGATAATCCAGTAACGCGTTACGACGATACTAATCGTTCGTATAGTGCCGCTAGTTCGAAATTACCTTCCTTAGATCACGATTCCGTACCCGAACGTGTTTATAGTAGCTCCTATCCAGGAACATCGTCGTTATCTACCGAATCAGGTCACGAAGAATCTGGCCCAGCTGGAGATCTTTCACATGATGATCTTTCGCATGATTCTTATGAGCTTTTGGAACGTGAGCACGAATTTGAATATCCTGAGTCTTATTCCAGTGCTCACGAGGATAACGAACCTCTGTCCGACAATAGTGACGAAGGAATCGAACACGAAATGTTCCAAATAGATTCGGAAACCGATTCTTTTGTCAAACATAGATCAGTTAAGCCTTCGGATAAACAGCTATTTAAATCCGTGCTCGCGGATCTTAAAAATACCAAAACAAAATCCATCGATCGGTACTCAGCTGTAACCAAGGCGGACGGTGATTACGTTATTACCGAGTCTAGGATACAACGGTCGAATACACAAATAGAACGTAAATTTGAAACTAGACACGCTGCTTCCATAGAACAACCTAGTAAAACTCCCATTCCTCATCAAGATTCCAGTCGAAAGGATCCTGTCGTTTTACAAGTTCAAAAGCAAAAGGCTACAGTTCTTAACGAGTTGAAGAATTTAAAGCCGAAATATAAGATCACTCACGTTGATTCGGAAATTTTACGGGACGAGGGTATTATGCGTCCAAAATCAAGAATCGATGATGACTTGAGTCCCGTCGATACCGGTAAAGTTGATTATAGCACAAAAGCGAGAACAGTAAGGGCGCGAAGTATCGCCAGTTTGGAGGATCACGTACCACGTTCGTACGATGAGACGAGTAGTTTAGGACGTGGTTATAAATCTAGAGATAAAAAGACTAAAGATATTGAGGAAAAGTCTGAAAAAGTAATCTCAAAGATTCAAGAAAAGGAACGTAAAAGTATTGAAAGGGAGGAGAAAAAACGGGCCGAGAGGGAATATTCGAGAGAATGTAAAAGAATTGAAAAGATCGATTCTAAGGAAAGGAGATCGATAGATCGTCTTGATTCACGTGAACGAAGACTCGATAGACGTAGCGTAGATCGTAATGATACTAAAGAGTTACGTAGAAGTATCGAACGGTTGGATAGGGATCGAAGTTTTGAACGTTTAGATTTGAAAGAGAAAGGTTCTGTAGTTTATGCTGACTTTTATGAAACTAGGGGTAAGAGTGCCGAACGTTTAGATTCTCACGGGTTACGCAGTAGTGTGGAACATCTGACAAGAAGTCCTAAAGAACGAAACGTTTATCGTTACGCGGAGTCGAGAGAACGTAGGAAAAGTGTTGATCGTATCGAATTGCGTGAAACTAGAAAGAGTTCGAGCGGTAGAACTTCTTCCTTTGATTATAATCAAAGACATACGTTAGAACGTTTTGATTCTGGTAATAAAAGTCCGTTCGAACGGCTTTCGTCAAAAGAGCAACGCGGTAAGAGTGTCGAGAGGCTCAATTCTCAGGATAAACCAACATTCGATTTTGATCCGAGAACGATTGAACGTTTGAGATCGTTAGAACGAAGTTTTACTGATCGTTCGGAAGTAAGATATAGTAGAAGTCATGATAGAAAAGGTGAGTTGAAGAATTTGGAACGTAAAAGTTTAGAAAAATTAGACGCTGGCGAACGTAAGTATTTAAATAAATTAGATTCGCGTGAGGGTAAGAGTCTTGAGTGTTTGGATTATGAAAGCTTGGATTGGAAAAGAAGTTTAGATAAGATTGATTCGAAATCTGGGAGAAAGAGTAAAGGTAAATTAGATAAATATAAATCTGAGGAAAAACCTCGTGAACGAGATGATTGGAAGAGTTTAGAAAAAGCACGGAAGGACAATGAACGTCGTGAACGAGAACGTCAAGCAAAATTATCGTTAGAGTCTCGAACAGATACCGTTATTGGTGTACCTCACGAAATGGACAATTTCAAGTCTAAGACTGTCTTCACCGAATATGAACCTAAGGTTATCGGTGGTGTTGTACTAGGATTCGATGAAACCATACCTGGTCATACTCCCGTAGAACGTACAAAGAGTGATCCTAATCCGGCACGTCAAAGATTAGGTTCAAATAGTAAACGTCACATGTTAATGCATCAAAAATCTATAGATTTAACACCTGCCGATTCTGGAGATGAAGATCCATTTTCGGATGGAGTAATTATTCAAAAGTCTAATATCGATATTCCTTACACATTACACAAACGTCATGTTATGAATGGAACTGCTTCTGACGAAAAATCTGAGTCTGATAGTAGTAAAACTTCGAAGAACTCCAAGAGTATTATCAAAGATTTACCAAAATTACCTTTAAAAATGGTAACCGATACTTCCTGCTTCGATCTATCGAAACTTACGTCCATAGATAAACCGGGTCATAAGTTATCGCCAGATAAAATCAAAAATTCTATTAGTCCTACTAGACCAAAGTCGATATTAAGTCCTTCAGACAAACCGAAAAGTATTTTAAGTCCAACTTCAAAACTTTCACCGACCGACTCAAAGAGTATCGTTTGTAGTTTATCACCTAATAGAAGCCCTTCGAAAGTAAGTTCAAGATCGCCAGATAAATCTCCGAAGAAAGCAATGTCATTAGATAAAGGAAGAACAGAAATGGGTCTTGACGAGCGGATATGTATTAAATCATCCAGTTTGGATAAGAAGCCATCGAAACTATCTCCAGTTGAGCCAAATATTACTATCATTTCAAGTATAGAAAAGCGATCACCTAAGATATCACCTACGGATCCTAATGTAACAATAATTTCAGTAATACAGAAAAAGAGATCACCGGATGCACATTCAAAAAGTCCTACCAAGGCTCCAAAGCCTACTAATCTAGAAATAAAATCTAAATTAGAACATAAAGTCGAAGTTTCGAAGGAGGTGAAATCCCCAAAGGATAGTCTTAAAACACCGGACGATAGTTTGGAAAAACAGGATAGTATAGAAAAGATACCTTTACCTGATATTCCTAATCCAGTTACAATTACAACAGAAGACAAACAAATAACTATTAAACAAGAGGAAGTATTGGTAGAGGAAATGGCGAAGACGATCGAGGAAGGTTCAGTAATGGTTGACGATAAGGAAAATAAAATAGAATCTGCTGGCAGTAAGGATATTTGTAAGAAAAGTGAAAGTTCACCCATTAGAAAAGCTGAAGTGATTGATGAAAAACCTAAAGTTCCAGCTAAGCCAAAATCATTAGAGAAACCAAGTATTCCTGAAAAAACAAAACGTATATTAGAACGTATAGAATCGAAGTTTTCTGAAGCCAATAAAAATTCTACTACTAAGGTACCAAGGCCTAAGATCATTGATACCGGATTTGATGATTTTGTCGAACCAGTAGCAGACTTACCTTTAGACGAAGTACCCGTTAAACCTGCATTGGAATTAGATAGTTTGAAGGTACCAGAATTCGTCCCGTTTATGCTTCGACCTCATGCTGAACCATTAAGATCTAAATCGTTGTCATTGGCTGAAGAAAAGGCACCAATAGATACTTTACTGTCACCTGAAGTAGAAAACAAGCATATAATTCAAGATATATCGCCGAAACGAGCTAAGAAAGCTAAATCAGAGATAAAAAAAGATTTTAAGAAGCAATCGAAATCCTTGGAAGGAGATAAACCGCCATTGAAGAAAACTGCATCCAAAGAAGTAAAAACACCGACGACCAGTTCTAGAATCGATAAATCTAAATTGAAGCTCGGAGAGATGCCTCAGGAAATAATAATAATCGATTCAACGGACGTAGTGCCGGAGGTTAGTATCGTGCAAAAGGGTAGATCAAAGTCCGTTACGAGACTATCCGACAAACCATTTTCAAGTTCGAAAGAAGAAAAAGATGATACGAAAAGCACACGTGGAAAATCAGCTTCGGTAGATGACGAATTGATCAAAGGTCCTCCAATTAAAAGTGACAAAGTAAGACCCAAATCTTTGGGTATATCTAAGAGTTTAGGAAGTACAGAAAAGAAAGATTCCGTTGAAAAAGTATCTCCAAAGAAGGCAAAGAGTACTGTTAAAGTAGATATCAAAAGTGATAGTAAAGCTATTGTCACGAAAGATGTCAGTATTAAATATGAATTAAAAACTACGCAACCGAAGGGAGAAGCTAAAACTGATTTAGAAGGTGAAATAACAAGTGAAGGTAAACAAGAGATTGAACAGAAAGATAAAGAGCATGACACCGAAGTTGATCAGACCTTAGAATCGAAACGAGATGCGGCTAAAGAGGTTAAGAAATCTCCATTCATGCAAGATTTAACAGAATCTCCTATAGTACTACGTAAACGGGGACAAAGTCCTATACTTTTCGCACGTGCACGTCTTGGCTTGTCTGAGGGTAGTGGTATTGGTGCGTTGCAACGTCAAAGTGCAACACAATCACCAACTGCGCAAAGACGTGCCAAATCTTTAGATGCTCCTGTCATTTCCGTTCATAGACTTCCACCGGCTAACGCATTTTCTAGTAAAGACGATACGGTTGATATGTCTGAAGGCATTGAAAATCAAGATAATGTAGCCGAGGAAAGCGTTGGTAACAACATAATATCCAAACCACAATCGATCCAGATAGAAACTTCCCCGAATTATAGATCTGACAGTACCGATCACACGACTGTTCCTGAAATTTGTACAGATTCTTTGTCCGTGACAGAAACTTCCGCGCAATATTTAGAATCGCCGTTAACAGAATGCAATGAAATAGCTACATGTGCCGATTTAATTCCATACGAACAAGAAGGAACGCAATTACCGTTCTTAGAACAAGGAACTGGTAAAGAAACAGCGAGTATGGTCGAAATCGTCAAAATTGACGAAAATACGAAATTCATCGATCAAAGTTCCGTCGAATCTGCTAATGAACAAGACTTAGTAGGTTACGCTAAGGGTGATCTAGTGGAGCAGACTGACGTTATTAATATTTCAAAGTTAATTATTAAACCTATAACTCCTGAATTATCTGAAAGTACTTCGAAACAGAGCGTTGAACCTCAAATAGAAAAACTGAGCGAAGAAATAAAAGATTTCGATAGAAAGATCACTGAGCCAAAGGCGAGTCCTCAACATCAAACTGAAACATCGCAAGATATCGATGAAGTCGGTCAAAAAGATTCACCCGAAGATGAATTTTCCAATGTAACTGTTAAAGTAATTCACGACTACGGAGATGCTTACTCGTCACTTAATGACTATGACGAAGGATTAAACATGGTTAAATCACCAATACAAATTTCGATTGAGGAGTGTTCGGATGAAGAGCTTCTTGAGAGCGACGAACAAGATGAAGAAATGGAAGATCGGGAGTCTGTTAGAGGTGATGGGGATGATATGCGACCATTAGATTCTGCTGATACGAGTGAGGATACGCTCGATGCACTAGACACCCAAGTACAAATGCGAGGTGCTGATAGCGAGCTTAGTTCACCGGATTATGGTGTCGATAAAATGGATGAAAAAACATTGGTCGAAGTTG
The DNA here is from genome assembly GCF_001465965.1 of Polistes dominula. The sequence goes on along the minus strand of NW_015148987.1, from coordinate 1,809,260 downwards.
AGTTAACTCCGGAATATTTAGAAATGAGAAAAGATGATGAGGAAGATACCGAAGAATTGCCAGAAGATGAATCAACTAAGGAAATGCTCGAGGAAGAAAGCCCAGTTGTCGAGCGTTTTGTAGCCGATAAAAAATTCAGACTCAGCACCGAGCGTTCCAAAAGCGAGGACACAAATACATGGACTCCCGATAGAGAGGATGCTGACTCAAGTTCCTGCTCGATCGCTCGTCCTTTGGGAATAGGCCAAATTCAATCGATAGTCGATCGCCGAGAGATTGAACAAGTGAAGGAAATACGTAAGGAGGAGTCTTTAGAAGAAGACAGTAGTAGTTCTCTACCAGCACCAAAATTAGAAATGAGCTCAACATGGAAACCGTTTCCATTAGAAAGCTCCGGTAGTTCGAGTTTAGAGGATGGTTGGGTTCCTCAAGATGACAACAACGCTCAACAGTCGCATTCTGAGGATAGTAATGGACAGAATGAGGAGAGTTTTCAAGAAGATCTGGTCGATGTTCCAGGTGGTTTCATTTATCCTATTGGGCCAGAGATTCTTGCAAGTTACGGTGCCTTTTCTTTATCAAGAACACTTTCACGAATTTCGGAGCGATCAACTACTTCCGAGCAAGATAAGAGTGACCTGGAGGATTCATTCAAACCTAGTTCGAGATCTCCAAGTCTTGATGACGAATCTTTAATTTCAAGCGATCATCAACCTTCGTTATCGTCAGACCCTCCCTCGGGTACAGCCTTGCCTTCCATGTCGGACGATCGTAGAACGTCCGCCGAGCTTCCAGATATTCCTATAGATGTAATGGGTACACAAGAGGAAGATTCCAAGTCACCAAAGACGAGAAAATCGAAATTGCAATTACAGAGTTCGGAAGATTGGCCCTCGCCACCTAGTTCACCACTCTTTGATACTCCGGTGGTGAGTCATGTAGAAACTTTTTATATGGAAATCAAGCCGGAGGAAGCTGTCAAGGTAACAGTAACGGACAGTACTACAGAAACTCCAGGTTACATTGGACATGACAGCGACTCGAGCGATGAAAATAGGACTCTTCATGAAGATTTACATTCTACTCTTCTAGAAGATGGGCAAAGTTCAACGTCGGCGACGACGGTCGATGGAACTGTGAAAATAGCTGTTAAACCGAAATCGAATTCCTACATAACAGGCTCCTCTCATAGTGAAGACACATCTATGGGTTTATCGATGTCCGAATGGTCTAGTTCTAACAACACTGTACAGCAGTTCTGTCAATATTCTGGTACGAAATCCGATGATAATTCTTTAGCAGAACTTGGAGCTTCTATCTCTGACTGGTCAGGTAGTACGACTGTCATACCACAGCAGTATTACACTACGACGACGACGGTAGAAAAGAGTCAAAGTGACACAACGACATCAGACAAGAGCATAACTAGTATGCGACCGAATTCAAAATGTCAGTCAGCTGAAAGTCCTCCCCTGCCACCTCCATCTCCACCACCCCCTTTACCTCCACCTCCTCCACCGCCTCCACCTCCACCGCCAGCGGAAGACAAAAACGAATCAAATCGTAGAGAGGATACGGCTGATGATAATGTCAGTGACATCGATGAATCCTTCATTTCTATTCTTTCATCTGCTGTTATTCCTACCACGTCTGTACGGGGCGATGATGAGGGCGAGCCTATTCGAATGAGTAGGGACGACTTTGATGAAGCCAGGAAATTTATCGAATCTCAGTTCGACCAACAACGTCGTCTTTGTCGTTATGATGATAACCAACAGCGTCGTGGTCGTTCAGGTTTTACTGATATCTCGCCACCTCGTATCACCTTTCAAAATGAATATGACGAGACTTTGGATGAGGAAGACTTCCGTTTGGATCCTGAGGTGGTCGACATGGGTATCACCGACGTTCCTCTTCCTATTCCAGAGGAGGATGAAGATCAATTATATGACAATGTACCGGCTATGAAATATTCCAGTGGCGATCAAATCAGAATGGACGTTGCTCGTGGAGATAGTTCCGAAGACATGCATGAAAAATATGCTGATTTAGCTTTAAGAACGAGATTAGACAAGAACGAATGGTCAATGGATGAGCATCGTGATGTTGTTACATGTGATGAAAGATCAATTAGAAAAAAGATCGAGCGAGGTTACTCGGAGCCCTGCTCGAGGGAGGAAAATAAAAGATATCACGGTACAAGATCCACCGAAAGACCAGTTCTCGTACCTATAAGAGCTAAATCAACGCCATATTATTCGACAACAAGTCTTAGCGGGGAGTCAACCACTTCCAGTCCACCAATGCAGGCTAGAATGCAAATCCGAACTAAAACTATGCCTTATTCCTCAAGTAGAAGTCCACAAAGTGAAGGTGACACTTCTTCCAGTATGGACAGTCCTGCTCATACGCCTGACAGAGGCCAGCGCGCTTTTCGTCGTAAAAGACAGCAGAATACGAAAAGGAGACATCGTGTAGCTGTTGATTTTAAAATCAAGGATGGTCAAATTGTTTCAAGTACTGATTCCAGCTTCGATGTAACAACAATTCCACCACCACTTTTCACTGAGTCTCATAGTATTGACGTATACGAAGACGAGGATGAAGATGACGAGTACTCGGAAAGTAAGGACGATAAAGAACAGGAACAAAGTTGTCAGCAACATCGTGAATTGTCCAAGGAAGATGACGAACTCTGAAATACGCCAATGGAACAATGGCTCGACTTTAAAATGTATTTGCCTTTAAGCGATTACATAGATTACGAAACTTATTCATCGACGTAACGGAAAATTCGAAGTTAAATATTTCTGATTATTGGGAATTGACGCACTCGACGAATTGATAGTGATCTTTTCTTACACGTACCGTTCTATTGGTGGAATCTAAGTGATTAGAAAAAATCGAAAGGATCATTTCGTATGAAAAGAAAAGAGCAAGAAATAAAAAAAAGAAATCTACTTCTAAACCGGAAAAAAAGTTTAATAATATCGTTAGCTATACATATTATATATGTATATAGGATGTCCAAAAAGATTGAGACCAAACTTATATTAGATATTACTGAAGTCAAATAGATGAAAAAAGTTCATGTAAACTTATGTCCGAAAATGTTTTATTGAAAAGACATGAACATTCATAGATTTATGGTCAAAATTCGTTTTACGATTAGTAGTAAAGAATTTTACAACAACTAATGCAGTCGGAATATTTGAAAGAGTTTGCCAATTACTAATTCGATGAATGGAAACCTACATTACACATTAAAATATAAATATCTTTTAAAGTATATATCTTTTCAATGTAACATTTTCGGACACAAACTTATATGAACTTTATTCATCTGTTTGATGTTAGTAATACGTAGTATAAGTTCGGTCCCAACTTTTCGGACAATCTGTATATGTATATATATATATATATTCATATATATGTATATGAAATGATCGTTACACATTTTTAGAGATCCGATTTACTTTGATATTTATTATCATACTTAGAGTTGCCGATTTGTAGGTGATTTCGTAGTATGCATTTAATATCCATAAGAAACGTGATAACTCGTGATCGCGGGGTGGATATGTGATATATTTAAAGGAACGATACTCGCGCAATGCTATTCTAGTCATGTATTGTATAACGTTGAAGAAAAAAAAAATGAGATTAGTAGAGATGCAAAATAAAAAGAAAAATGAAAACAGGACTTAGGGCTTTAAGGGTATATATATATACATATATATATATATATTTAATTATAATATGAAACGGATACACAAGAGGTTGGTTGGTGATGGTTAATCTTTTCTTCAGACGCTCGTCCCTGGTTGTCAGAGAATGACAATTTAACTCTCTATCGTTTTAAGTTTTAGAGGTCGACAATCATCGCAGGGAGTGTCTCTGGTTAAAATATTTCAACAACCGAGTATAGATATATCGGATCTTGTTTTCTACTTCGGTTATGAGAAAACAATGTATAAATAATGTATACTTTTATTACTATTTCCTTAATATTCGTATTAGGATAATTAAAAGGTCTTGTGGAATTTGTCTCTTGTAATTTAAAGCGTATTATTGGTGACAAACACTGGAAATGGTTTCATAGAAGAATCGATATGCTCAAATAGTTGGTCTGTATATGAGAAACATATGGGTAAAGTTTTGGATTGATGATTGAACCGAGTCTTTTAAATAAAACGTGTCAAAAGAAAGAAAGAAAGAAATGAATGAAAGGAAGAATTAAAGGTATTTTCGACAAACTTGAATAAAACACGTTTAAAAATTTGTTTCATCTTTCATCGTGCCTAGTTTTTATACTATATTCGTCACGTTTTCACTTTTAATATGACATGAAAAGTTTTCATGAACAGTACTTCACACGTAGTTCTCCTCTGACAATTTCATATTGTTTCTTGTTTAAAAAAAGAAAAACAAACAACAACAACACACACACACAGTAAATAGAAAATTTGGTACAGAAGTGTCGAATAGGAATGAATTCATTGAACAACGTGGCCCGTCGTGCAAGATCAAATAAATATATATTAAAAAAAAAAAAAAAAAAAAAAAAAATAAAGAATACAATTAATAAATAAATAAAAAAAAAGAGACAAAAAAAAAACATGAATTAAAAGCAATAATGTAGCTCGTACGATAGACTTGGTTTCTGAACGTGCACGGATAATGCGATCAAAAGGCATCCAAGGCTGTAATTGATTTATTTTTATACGCGCGATTGATTTCATTTGTTTAAGCTTAATAGGGTGGGACTCGTTTTATTTAAATATTATTTATTTATTTATTTATATTATTTTTTTAACGCCTGAGGTAAAAGTACCATCTGTTTCGCGATAATCTAATAATAATAATAATAATAATACTCATTCCGAATCTCCCTGTAACCATAAAACCGAGTCAATCGGTAAAGGGAGTATAAATAATTATATTAATTACGATATAACACGATGACGATCGATCACGCATCATCGTTCTCGAAGAAAATTTTCAAATAAATAAAAATAAAAATGTTAATCGTTTCAACGAAGTAACAACATTCAGCAAGTTTTAAAAACACTTTTAGATATCGAGCCAGAATACGAACAATCTAGTTCCTTACAATATACAATTTTATTATCATAATGTTTACTCGTTTTTTGCGATTCGCGCTACCGTTAAATAATCCTTATCATATGTACTATTTATAGGTATGAACGATCATTGATAATCACGTTACCGTTAATAATCATTAATTATTATCGCGATCACTATTGCCGTCATTAATCATTATTACTCTATTAAGGCTATACACAATTATTGTTACTATTAATGGTAGAACACAGTGAAAGTTATTAATACGTATCCGCATACACGTTATTATGTATGTATAAAATAGTACGGGGCGCGCGACTGCTGAGTGCCGATATAATACGATGGAGAAACTTCATTATTTTTTTCGACTAATTAACGATATCGGTTAATATGACAAGGTAAGAAGGACAAAAAAAGAAAACAATCCTTTGTCATCTTCTTTAAGGGACAAAATAAATACTGCTGACGTATCATCGATTTATAGATTTTTCCAACGTCTCGTCTGAAGGATGTAGATAAATATATATATATGTATATATATTTATATATGTCAATTCATCAAACTATTATTTATTATTTTATAAAACTTTCTTTTTGTTTTCATTTAAATATATCAAAAATCTTGCTAATAAGAAATGTTAAATAATTGATTTGTAATTTTGTTAACGTTATTGTCGAAAAAAATAATGTTCTGTTCATATTCGAATAGAGAGAAGATAGATTGTGATGCAGATTATTTATACGCACAAGATCGAAACGAGAATTTTTTCGGATAAAATTGGTTATCGTCGTAACGAACGATTGTAAAACATCGTTCAATATACAAATCATCGACGATTAATCTTATTTCCCCAATTGAAAAGCAGATATGTCTTTCCTGATTTATTGGTTTATTTATTTGCATGCATACTTCAGATTATCCTTTGACTTTATTATAATCATCGTGAGCTTTTAATTAAACGCCTTCTCTAAACCCCCATAACTTCCTCCTCCTCCTCTTCCTCTTCCTCTTCCTACTCCTCCATAATTATCAATCAATTAAAGAATAAAATGATAAACTTCGTTTTCACATTACGAGAAATGAAATTCTGTGCACTGTCCTCGCACATGTTCAATTTGTTTCTTTATCCAAATCTTTCCTAAAGTTTTTCAAAATACCATATATCGTATCCTCGGCTCTATATCGATTATTTTTTTTTTTGTTTTTTTTTTGTTTTGTTTGACTTGTCATCGTTTTTTCGTTTCAGAAACGAGCATGTATTGTAAATTGTCTTATGAATTGATCCAACATTATCCTGCGTTAATTAATTGATTTTTCAATCTTTTTTTTTTCATTTTTTTTTTTTTTAATTTTTTTTTTAGTAGATGAATTTAAAATACTTGCTCGTATTCTGTTGTTACTTTGGTTCTTGCATTTGTGCATCGTCAATTTGTCATCCCATCGTTATCAACACACGCACGCGTTTTTTCACGCACTCTTTTTACAATCTATCATTTTTATTATTCATTTCTATTCTATTATTTTGTTCCCTTTTCTTTTTTTTTTTTACAATTCATTCGTATCTTACTTTTGTTCATTAATTAATCCTTTTTTTTTTTTATTTATTCACTCTCTTCTCCATTTTCATTCGCTCATCATATTATACGTTTGATTTTCATTCTTATTGATTTTTCTCCAAATTTTCTATAATTATAATTGTACAAACATATTTGCACGATCTTTTGACGAACATTAACTTTATTTCAAAAATTTTTAATAAATTGAAAAAGAAAGAAAGAAAAAACAAACAAACAAACGAAATTGATCAGTCTATAATACATTATGATTGTTTCGTTGCGTGACGATAAATAATAATAATAATAAAAAAAAATAAAAAATAAAGCTGTCTTATTAGATTCAATTTCATATCACCAACTGTGTTATCTTATTTTTATTATTAAAAAATAAAAAAAAAAAAGGTAAAAAAAAACAAAAAATAAAAAGAACAATATCAAAAGACACTTGCAAATGCATTTGTAAAAATAATTTGATGATAAGACACAAAATAATTCGTGTCGTAAATTATTCGGTTATATCAGTATTATTATCTGTTTTTATTCTTACACGTGCGCGTGCGAGTGTGTGGTGCGTATATTCCGTGTTACTCACGCACACCGTACTTAAAAAGATTAATTGTTATTCATTATAAAAAAAAAAAAAGAAGAAGAAGAAGAAAAAAAGAAAAAAGAAAAAAATACAAATAATAATTAATAGGAAAAAAAAATATATTTGATGTAGCCGCGAAAGCGTCGAGAGCGTGATATGCGACGAGAAAAGTTGATCGGCAATATCGACAATTTAGCGACTGACTGAAAACACTGTATTCACTACTAACGACTAACTATATTACACGAGTACACACATATACATATAAAACATGATCTAGTCTAGTCATAAGGAATTAGTATGAAATGGTCGTGATACCTGGCAATAGGGATCAAGGTATTAAACGATAAAAACGTAACATTGTGGGTGACTCGTACGGTTATTCAAATATTCACCCGTAGTCCGAGAGTTAAATCACTCTGTCCAATTTTCGTGACTCTTTCTTTTTTCGTATCCTTTGATCCCTTGCTCTTCACAGATAGATATTCATATAACGCGTTTTTGATCAAAAATTACTCTTGAAAAAAAAAAGAAAAAAAAATATAATTAAAAGTCAGTTTCATAAGCGTGCGACACGACGTTAAACAAATTGGACAAACTGTGTCCGACTAATTGCACATTTTCAAAATCAATTTCAAATCTGATTTGAAATCGTCGGTCAAACCAAATGGATATATATATATATATATATATATGTATGTATTCACGATAAACAATGATCTAAAAGATCTTTCTTCGTTAAAATGTGTGTCAGCACATATGAAATGTTTTTACAAAAAAAGAAAAAAAAAGAAAAAAAAAAGAAGGTTCACATGAAAAACGCCACATAGTAGTTTAACGATCGTTAAAGAATCTACATCGTGTACAAATAAGAGACTCGAAATAATTTTTCAATTATCTCGCGTAAGAATATTCTTATTATTATTGTATTATCATTATCGTTATTTTGATTATTATTGTTATTGTTTTATAGTTGTGTAGATGATGATGATGATGATGATGATGATGAACGTTTATATATCCATTTGCATATTTTTTTTAGGACATTTGTCATATTATTTATTTATTTTGATATAAGACAAGAACAAAACAAAAAAAAAATGTGTGATGAAAAATAAAATAAGAAAGTGAGATTTGGGACGATGATCAGAGAAACGTCGAATGTGTTTCGATAGTAAAAATTAGAAATCCTAACACCATCCACACCAACACTCTACGTATGCTTCTCGACAGGTGGTGATATTAATCGGTGGAGCTACACAAACGGATTCGTGAATTCTCCGGCATGGCATGTGCCGTTTCGTGTGAACCCAGTACGCAATGTATTGGCTCATGCGACACCTCGCTCCCTGACCAATCGATTCCTTCCGGTTTACCCACGTTGAGAATCGAGAAACGGGGCCAATCTTGCCAAATGCGAAAGTGATGTACCACGCTGCAGGTCGGATTCGACTAATAATCACAAAATAAATAATCAGATCTTTATCAATTGAAATTTATGCGTTGACAAGAAATGTTTATCTAATTGACCCTAGTAGCATAATAAAATATTGAAAAATATTCAATACATATGTATTTAATATTAACAAGAGATTTCATGTTGTCTTTTTAATATTAAATACAAATGTATTCAATATTTTTTTGCTACTAGGGGAAGTAGCAAAGTAGGAAGAAGCTAGTAGGAAAACTAGCTTCGGCTGTTTTTTTTTTTTTTTTTTTTAATTCTTATTATTTGAACTAAACATTCAGAATTCTTTTGAAAAATAAAACAACAAACAATTTGTAATCGTATGCAATTCAATTAAAGAACTACTAGACATATTGTAGGTGGTATCAAAGAAGATCGGATTGAACGGAATCCGCTAAATAAGATTTGTTGACTCAAACGATTATTTGAACACTTGTCAAAGATGAAAATAAAAGAAATTATTATTAATATTATAATTGGTTGATTCAACAAATCAACTCGAGGTTAAGAATCCATTTTTATCACGCTATTGCGCTGCTGCTGCTGCTGCTGCTCTTACATTAGCTATTTTACTTTTTCTATTCTTTTTTTTTTGTTCTTTCTTTTTCTTTTTCTTTTTCTTTTTCTTAGCTGCTACATGCCTTATTACTTGTTTATTCTTTCATAGAAAAAAAAAAAAGGAAAAAAGAAAAAACATTTACCATTAGTAAGAAATATCATTATTAGCCATTAATGGCTATAATAGCTCGATCATAATTTTCATATTCACAATGTAGAATGAAAAAAAAGCGATAGAGATGAAATAATATGAATGAAAAAAAAAAATTGTTAAACATAAATATAAAAGAACGCTGGAAGAAAAGAATGAAAAGAAAAAAAAAAACTTAAAACGAATATTAAACATGCAAAATTTCTATGATGTTGCTATCTTATTAATTGTTACATTCGCACTGCACACTGTAGGTGTTTAGAAATTAGAAAATAGCGGTATGTTAGTTTGCAAGATTAATCAACTTTTCTTTTTCTAGAATATAAAATAATCGCGTAGAGAATACTTTTAATAGAAAACCAAAAAAAAAGAGAAATATTTCAAAGATTTTTCATCATTTTCTTATATTATAATAAAATTCGTACTAGAGAATCGAAATTGATTTGTTCGTCAAATTTAGTAGGTTATTTCTTTGAAGAAAGAAAAAAAGTATTAAACTTTGTATGCTTGTTCAGTTAACAAACAACAAACCTGTCTTCTTTAGCACTTCGACATTAAATCACAACAAGAGCACCCTTTTTACGCACTTTGTTTACCTTTTGTATTCCGTTATGTTATCTCATGAATTATTTGATTGTAACTCACATATAGTTAAATTTTTGTAGTGGATGAAACTAATTTGAACAATTATTTAGCCATCACATTTGAATCATGTGTCACAAAAGACTTCGTTATGCCTCATCATAGTGTACCGTTCAATCCTGTCTCCCGATGTGTTGCGTAGAGATGTGAATTTTGCAAAATCATTCCTACAGATGAACTTTAAGTCAGTCAAAAGAATTTCATTATTTTCACTTAATGAATATCGTTCTACGTGTATCAAATGTGATCAATGATGAATAACGTAAAAGTTCAAATAAACAAAGTGAACTCTAAATCTAATAAACACGTAGGTTAAACGATTCACCAAATATAATAATAAAATTTATCTAGGAACAATAAGATATAAATACGCGAGAGATTAAAAATCAATAATTGAGCTACGATAATTTTAATGAAAGAAACATTGAAATAATGATAATGATATAAAATATCTATTTTGTTGATAAACTGATTAAACTCACATCTCTAATTGCAGTGTGGTACTAATCTTTCCTGCATCATACACACTCGTATTATATACACATGTCAATTATCAATTATCTGCCGTTTTACTCTTAGGTGGTACCTTATGATCATTGCGTAGCGATTACTTACACCCTTTTCACGATATTTCGTAAATCTATTTATTATTACCACCGGTCATGATATCCTACCACCTCTTTTTCTTTTTATGTCTCTACACCATGTTTATATATAAATACACACAGAAATTCGTGTGTCATCTGACTCTATGTTCCTCTCATTTCCTATTTCTTCATCCTCACTTTCTGTCTCTCTCTTTCTCTCTGTCTTTCTCTTTCACCCTTTAATCGTGTGTTTCATACGGGTAATATCATAGTATTTTTGCAGCATATGTGTAATAACACATATTATACACAAAACACCACATATCCTACTAAAATCAGCCATTTCTTATTATTAATCTTCTTTGATCTTCTATTTAATGTGGCCTTCTTCCAGGTGTTCAACCTCGTTGTCGTTAAATATGTAAATCAATGTGAATCACGGATGATAATAATAATAATGACTTTGTTATTATTAATGATTACTAAGCGAGACGATTATTATATTGTCTCATTATTGCGACATAAAAAAAAAGAAAAGAAAAAAATTAAAAAAAAAACCAACTTTGATTCTTTATCATTTTTAGCGTAAACAAGGAAAAGAATAATTTTTTTTAAAAATAACTAAGCAAGACGTTTAGTCTTTAGTGATATATAAATAACATATACCTGTATAATAATTGATTAATAGGTGTTATGTTTATCATTTTGTCTTTCGTACATTCCCAATTATTATTATAAATATGTGCCAAATTTTTGATAACAACCAATCTTTCGTTTAATTTTCGATACTCGAATCGAATATATGATGAAGAAGTATCATAATTAAAGGCCGACTGAATTCTTTTTATAAAGCTTATAAAAAGTCAATTTATTCGTTAGATGTTCTTCCAATATTAATTATCTTATTCAATGGAAAAAGAACCAAAAAAAAATAAGAAAACGTACGCAAACAGATTCGACGGGGATGAATATCGTTCCCACTAAGGATTAATTATATATCGTCGTGATATATATTTCTTTTGCAAATGTCCTTTCAAAAAAAAAAAAAAAGTAACGCGAACGAACGTAAAATGAAAAGCCAAGAAATTCGAATGATTAAAAGCGTTGTGTTCGTTGATGATGATATCCATGATTGTCGTAATACATTTCAATTAAGAAGAACACAAAAAACAAAAGAAATCGAAATTAAATCGTTTTTGTCTCGTTAAAAGAAGGGATATTGGTTGTTTTTTTTTTTCTGTTTTTTTTTTTTTTTTCTTTACTTCTCGTTTTATAAGCAATTTAAAATTGAAGATATTTATATAGGAAAGAAAAAAAGTTTATCGTGGGACGAGTGTGTTCGTCGTCGTGTCGATTCCAATACTCCCTTGTGTCTGTTCTTTATGTAATTTTTTCAAAACGTTTATTATCGATATACCGTACTTGTTAACTCTACACGCACGCGCGCGCACACACATACACATACGTACATACATTACATACATACATACAATTACACTTACATAAAACCTGCTATCCGCAGTGGTTCCCCTTGGTAAGGATATTTATGGACTTAGGCTACGATGGCTGTCCACATTATTCTGCTAATATTTCTTCGAAAAAGGAAAAAGAAATAAATCAAATAAAAAAAAAAAAAACAAAAAAAAAAAGAACAAGAATAATAATAAGGGGAATCATGGCGTTAGAACGGAGGAAAAGCGATATTCCAGGCGTAGGAAGTCTATTGTACATTGATTATTGATACTTAATTATGATAACAATAAATTATATACAAAGTCACTTGAAAAGTCTCTGTAATTTCGTCACAAATTAATTACTTTTATATTATTTTCTATTTTACGGTAGATTTTTATCATTCTAGTCTAACGAAAATGTTCTTCTTGTTTTTGTTATTATTTTAACTATTATTATTACTATTATTGTTCTCGTTGTTATCATCGTGGACCTTCCTTCTTCCGACTACTTATTCTATTCTATTTTATTTTATTCTATTCTATTCTTTAAACCCAGGTTTTTTTTGTTAGCGACTAGTAGTGTATATCCTTCCTTAAGGGTACGTGAGTTCTTTTTTCCTCCCTTCTATTATTTTTGTTTATATCCGTATCTTTTTATCGCACTCTCGGATTCGTTGGTCGACCGGATGACAATACTATGTGTGAGTAAATCCCTAAAATGCCTATCTTAACTGTCAAGATTGTTGATTCTTTTTGATATCTTCATTTTGATTCAATATACAATATATACGCTTGCTAATATGCACTTCCGTCTGATTGTATTCTTTTTTCTTTTGTACTCTCCACGAGTTTAAATCTCATAAGTGGTGTACATATTTGCACATATCATCATCATCATAGGATGAGTGAAAAAAGAAAAAAGAAAAAAAAAAGAAAAGAAAATAAAATGACAAGATAAAAAGAAGAGAATACTTAGGAATTTGTTATATGCACCACCACAAGTGTAAATTCGTGGACGATTATTATTTGTTGAGAATTTCAATAGAATGGCTTTTGTTTGCATAGGACCATTTATCCGTCGTACATATTTGTTCATTTTGTTGCCTTAGAAAACCGACCACCACGTATATGCTTTATAGGAAAAAAAAAAAAGAAAAAGAAAAAAAAAAGATCTTTCTCATTGATTTATTTAAAGCACGCGTCTCTCCTATGACAACAGGAATTAAAAAGAAGAAGAAAAAGCATGCAGTATTTAAAAAAAAATAATAATAATAATAATTGCACGAAGTATAAAGGATATTTTGTTATTCTCAATTTGTATGTCAAAGCACACACACACACACATTGTAGTTTATGTTGAATGTGCAACGATCATACTTTCGACACTTTCAAATTAAATTCTCTTCTCTTTTATAAACATATATATATATATATATATATATATGTGTGTATACGTATACGAATTATACATGCGTACGCTGAATATATAATTACTTTACTATTTATAGTAAAGACCATTATTATTTAATAAATAAAATATGTAGTTGTTGCACGTACTGATATTTGTTATTTTTTGTGTACGTGATAAATTGTTTAAAAATAGTAAAACGTTTTTCATAAATCTTTCCCCTATCAAATGTTACACGTAGTATAAAATTCCACGTGTTTTTATTAATTATTTATTTTTTCCTTTTTTTTTTTTTTTTTCTTTTCTTTTTTACTTTTTATAACAAACCCCCCTATACTTCTCCTTGAGCACAATAACAAAAAAAAAGGGGTGATGCGTTAATAATAATTACGGGGGGGGGGAAATGATAAGATCGAATGGGTGGTGCATCGTAGCATGCAATATTTAATAAATATTCATCACTTTTTAACTTACGCGTTTATTCCTGATAAACTCAATATACTCTTTCTTTTTCTTCTTTATTTATTGTTCTACCTTTTTTTTTCTTTTTTTTTTTTTATAAATAAACCTTACGTACTTTCTTTGCTTACCGTTCATTATTTACAGATGTCGAAGGGGAAACGCAAGATGAGTCAACTAAACAACGACAGGAGAATAATAATTCGGTTTTTACTACCGAAATATCACAAGAGAAACGTACTAATGGTGTAGCTGAAATGAACAATGTCAGTGTGGTTAATTCACCTGATCTCAGTCCTGTTAAAAATTTACGAAACGGAGAGATCGAGGATACAGAAGTTCGAAAAACGAAAGTACGTTGTTTCATAAAATATAATAATCCATTTATTATAATATATAATAAATTAAATAATATAATAATAGTAAACAAAAAAAAATACTCATCAAAATAAAGAAAAACATAAATACAATACTTATACTATTTAATATATATATATATATTATATTCATATTATGATGTTACATTATTAATTTATCTATTATTAATGGATTATCCTTTTTTTTTTTTTTTACAGAGATGGCCAACCGATAAAGTTTATTATATCGCCAAAGAGCTTCTTATGACAGAACGAACGTACAAAAAAGATTTGGACGTTATCAATGTGGTAAATATTTATAATAAAACAACGATACAAATTAATCCCTTATAGAATTATTTCATATTTTTCTTCTTCTTCTTCTTTTTTTTTTAGTGGTTTAGAGAAGAAGTATCCAGGGAAGCAGAGTTAGAAGGAGACGTAGTTGTCTCATTGATAGAGTTATTAGCAGATGCCCATGGTCCGTGTCTTCAAGAAATGGAAGCACGTTTAGCAAGATGGGAGAGTAACGCCCGCCATAATATTGGAGATTTTTTATACAATACGCTTCTCAACGTCCTACCTCTTTACGATCAATATCTTGAAAATTTAATCTCCGTTCTCGAGAAAATGGAGTATTCAATGCGAACATCAAGACGCTTTGATCAACTCTGCAGGGATTTCGAGTCGCAGAAACATTGTTATTTACCGTTAACGTCGTTTCTTTTGAAACCGTTGCAACGGTTATTACATTACAACAATATTATTGATAGTAATGTATTATTTATTTGTTTTTTTCTTTTCTTTTCTTCTTTTTTTTCTTTTTTTTTTTTGTTTTTTTTCTTCTTCTATGAATTATTTATTATGACTTTTCTAAATATACATTGATATTTATGATATATATATATATATATATATTGTTTTTTTTAACAGTATTATTAGATCATTATCCAAAAGATCATACTGATTTTGAAGATTGTTTAGCAGCTAGAGATAGACTCAGTGAGACATTACTCGAAGGTCTTACAGTTATAAATCAAGCAGTAAGAATAATTTCATATTTGATTGTTTATTAATAATTAATATATATGTATGTATTTTTTTTTTTTTTACTACATTATTATTGTTTACAAATTATAGGAAAATTTAGTTCAATTATGCGAAATGCAAAGAGATATTAGTGGATTTGATAATTTATTTCAAGAAGGTAGAAGATTTATTAGACAAGGCTGTTTACAAAAGTACAGTCGAAAAGGTTTTCAACAAAGAATGTTTTTCTTGGTAAATATATATATACGAATACATTGATATTCAAATTGTATAATATACACAGCTTTATATAAAAGGATTTATTTTTTATTGTATAGTTCTCGGACGTATTACTGTATACATTCCGCACTCAACAACCAACGCAATGTTTTCGTGTGCACGGTCAAATTCCAGTAAAAGGAATGAAGATTCAAGAAGGAGATAATAAGACTGGTATCGATCATGTGTTTACTATTACTGGATATGATAACCAGTAAGTTTTTATTAATAAAATTATCTACACATTATAATCAGAAGATAAATCAATAAATTCTTTCATCTGAAGCAAGACTTTTGTTGCAACTATTTTTTTTTCAATTTGAGGTTGAGATTATTCGGATGATTAATAATATAACATTTTACTTGTTTAATTTCAAATATATACCTTATAAATAATCTATTATAATAGATCCTTAACAGTAGCAGCATATAACGAAGGAGATAAAGAACGATGGATAGAAGATTTAAATATAACTATTGCCGATGCTGATGCACAAGATGCGAAGCTACCGTATTTGAGTTTAAAATCATGTAAGTTATTAAGAAATCATGAATGACAATTATGTTTAATGGATTAATTTGACTAATACTGAAATGAAATCCTCTGATCGTTCAATTATTATTAGCAGGTTCTACTGACGAAGTGGGAGACAATATGGGATTAGAAGCAGAGAGAGGAAGTTGCGGAGGTGCGAAGGCTTCTCAACGCAGTAACACGACCGTTCACGTGTGTTGGCATCGAAGTACTAGTATTAGTTACGTTGACCAATTACGTGCATTTCAGGTAAACTTAAATTCACCTATACAGATATATGAATCTTTTTAAAATACAATAAATTCAACTTGAGTTTCAAATAATTGATGATTCTTATTATTGTAGAACCAACTTAGTGGATTTCTATTACGGAAATTCAAGAACAGTAATGGTTGGCAAAAGTTATGGGTAGTGTTTACTAGTTTCTGCTTATTTTTCTATAAATCACATCAAGATGATTTCCCATTAGCAAGCTTACCTTTATTGGGATATACAGTATCGACACCGTCGGAAATAGACGGTATAAATAAAGATTTTGTATTTAAGCTTCAATTTAAAAGTCACGTATATTTCTTTAGAGCTGAGAGTGATTATACATTTGGACGGTAAGTTATTTCATCGTCTTTTTTTTTTTTTTTTTTTGGATGGTTGTAATTAGAAGTGCGACTGAACAGAGCTAAATATACAGTCGAAACGAGAAAAAAAAAGAAAAATGTTAAATATTATTTTTCATTTANGTCATTGATTTTTATTATAGATGGATGGTTGTAATTAGAAGTGCGACTGAACAGAGCTAAATATACAGTCGAAACGAGAAAAAAAAAGAAAAATGTTAAATATTATTTTTCATTTATGACATATCTTTGTTGATGATACCGTTGACGGATACAAGAACAGCATTTAATTTTGTTTTTAGTGTATAATGAAGAAAGAAAGAAAGAAAGATCGGAATATTCATTTGAAATACATTACATTCTCTTTATTTACATTTGGGAAGGATAAAAAAAAAAAAAGACGATTTATAACTCTGCAAATTTCTATTTAGTTTTTATTTTCGTTGCTTTATCGTTGAAGTATATTGCAAAATAGTAAAAATGATTAACGACGTATAATTAAATAAACTTCTAGTAAAATAATTTATAAAATTAGTAATTCCTTATATTATAGATTTAAAAAAAAAAAATCAAATATTACTGCCTTACTCAAACATTTCAATCGCAATAATATTCAAAAAAGTATTGGAATTAAGCAGGTAAATAAATAGTACAATAATAAAAAAAAAAATCAATAAATATATTATGTAATATCTTAACGAGATAACAAAAAATAAGATGTATCGATATTAGATAATTCAAAATTATCTCATTTATATTTAATTTCGTATTATTATTATTATTATTATATTAATGCATCCTTAGAGGATTGCCTTTATTAATTACATGCAAATAAATTCATAATATAATATTACAAATAGTTATAATACGTGAGCATTTTTATTATGTTAAAAATGTTCCCTTCGTAAGTGTGATAATTACAATTTATGTGGAGTATTAAATAGCAGCTAAATGTAATTGTTATAAAATCAGTTACTACAAAAGAATGATAGTTTTGTATGATATGAGTAAATATGTGCACATACAGGGTGAGCTAAACTTTATTATACAACAAAATAAATCAGATTGATTTTCAATTTCAATTTACTCGAAAATTGTCTCTCGTACTATTTCAATATTCTTAGTTTTTGTTTTATTTTGAGTCCATGGAATTTTTTGGTTCATCCTGTAGAAATAATATATGCCAAAATTGAATAACATACTCTTACGGAAAAAAAAAAAAAAAAAAGAGAAAGAGAAAGAGAAATGCATTTTTATGAAGATTTTTTCGAAAATTCGTTAAAATATTATCGCAATGAAGTTCTGATATTAGCATTGACAAATTAAATATTAAAAATTATATTGGACTCTTTTTTTATAGGCTAGTCTACTAATATATATATATATATATAATCTAAGTTATTGATATCTTTGAAAAGACAATAATTTTGCTACGTATTAAGATGTTTACTATTTTTTAAATAATGCAATTATTAGCGTGATTGAAAGTTACAATGAAAAGCGAATTATTTAATATTAAAGAAAGATTTGACAATCTTGGCATTTTTTTTTTCTATATTTAATTATATTCCATGAAACATGCGTGTAATTTATTTTTACGATTTCATATGTTGATGATGATGATGATGTTATATTCGTATATTTATGATTCATTGGATAAAATGATTTTTTTTGTTTTTTTTTTTTTTAATATCTAAATCAAACAATAAATCAAACAATATATCATTTACGAATAAACAAATAACATAGATATTCGTGCGACCAATACTGATATATGTACTATTGTAGCCATATAATATAATAAATCTTATAGACCAATTATATATTTGTTGTGTCGATAATCACCTATTTTGATAAAATGATGTATTTAAAAAAAAAAAGATACAACATTAAGAAGTATTAAATGAAGTCCGAACGGAAACGGTTTCCCATTGTTCCTGATATAAAACATTTTAATTACCATTGCTCGTTTTATAGTCTATTTACTTGAAGTGCATATAAATCTTTACAGTGACAATCGTGAGAAAGATTCAATTCCTGTGTATCGTGTTGTTTATTTATGTATCCTAAGATGTTTTTAGAAATTAAAACCACAATGTTAATGAGTTTCTCGAATGTAGTCATTTGAAATCTATATAAATGTAATTTTATTTTTATCTTCGAACGTTTACGTATTTTATTGTTGTTGTTGTTGTTGTTGTTATTGTTATTATTATTGCACACATATTACATAAAATTAAATAGATACATATAGATTACATAGAGAGAAATACTGACATAAATATTCAATAACGTGATAATTATCATCTACTCAGAAAGTATTAAATACTAAACATGATAGTACATATGTTCCGCTTTAGATTCAACATAAAATGGAAAAACCCGTGCAGTTGTAAATTTCACTAATAATAAAAAAAAAAAAAACCACAAAATTATTGTCTATCTCGATTCAGGTAATGGATAATTGTTTCTGCGATATCAGTCAATACGATCACTTACTTATGTTTGACGATCTATGATAAATGAAGATATACGATCGCATAATTAAAATAACGTGCGAATACAGTGAATTATTTATATTATAATGCATCGATTAAGGTAAGTCATTAGGAAAGTTTTCTATGAAAGAAACATTTGTTTAAAATATAAAATATCTAGAAATAACGATTTCGTAATATTTTACATCCTTTTCGTTACATGCAACATGTACTACTAATTTACTATTAAATTTATCTTCATGCAAATCTATTGAATATAAGTAATGTTAAACTTTTCAAAGCAAGGGGTTATCAATAATTTTTTGTAGATCATCAATTGTGGATTAAGATTATAAATAACACTTTCAATACTCTACTATATGATAATCGAGAGAATTTCATCAATATTCTATGAATCAAATGTTGTTGCTTTTTTTTCTTTTTTCTTTGTTATTTACCGACAAAAATTTCCTTTATCTAAAATATTGAAATAATTCCATTTGATAATTGCAGCTTGGAAGAATGTAAAATTTTACGTTCGGTAATCTATTAATTACGTTGACGTCGTTGCGCGTATTTTCCCGATTTTATAATACGATAAAAAGGATTTTGTATGAGTATAAAAAAAATTTATTGCTCGGAATAACTATATATATAAATATACTCTTTTTTTATTTTATTTAATATATTAAACAACAATTATATTAATTAATTATGCCCGTTTACAGTAATGCAAGGCTGCCTTGAATGATCTTGTATGTCCTTGAATCATACGTCGTTGTATTCCGTTCAAGTATCATTATCAACATATAAAAACAAAAACATATAGATTCATTAAAAAAAATTCAAAGTATCCTTAAAAAATTCTCTACACTTTTACCCATGTAGAAAATATTTCTATTACCTTATATAACTCTTCATGTCACATATAAGTTTTGTATACAACATTTTTCTATATTATAACAAATAATGAAAATACTTAATGAACCACCCTGTATATAAGATGTCTAAAAGTCACTTTATTAAAAAAAAAAAAATAATAATAATAAAGCAATAAATAATGATTTATTAATAGAATAATAACATTTTGTTTTTCATTTTAAGTTGTAAATCTGCCATTGTATGAATCCTACAATGGCAAATATTTACCTAAAACTAACAACTTCTTAATTTTTAGTCAAGGATTTTTATGACTTTCTATATATATATAAATATATGTAAATATGTACTTTTTAAATTTATATAAAAATCTTCTATCCGTTTCAAAGATTAAATGTATGAACCTTGATATTATCCTTATAAAAAAAAAAACATTGAGAAATCTATGAAAATGAACCATCATTAAAAATGTCTAATCTATTTATCCGTTATCAATGGACGTACGTAAAAAATTGGTAAGTTCAATGATGTCAAATGTGTTAAAAGTTTGAAAGAAATCAAAAAAATGTAGGTATGACTAAATATTATCGATGAGATTAATTACGTACCCATCGAAGATTACCTTTAGCCTTGGACATACATACGCTTGACGCATTTTTTTTTTTTGCCCTTATTATTTTTCTATCATATGTATACTATACATTCGATGAAACGATGGTATTTCAGGAAGAAAGATAAAAGAGTGGGAGATTGGGTATAAAGACGCGGGTATACTCTGCTAAGATAGAAGCCGGTTTCATCATGTGGAAGCATCGAGCTATCGGCCTTCTGGCCTTACTAGCAATCTTAGTTTCTGTTCATGCTGAAGGTAAGACCATTTTTTGTTTTCTATTTCTATTTTCATTTAAATAATATATAGCAGTATATAAGAATAATATATAATTTAGAATACACCTTGTAATGAAATGTAAAGACAATTCATTCAAATAATAACATGTTACTTCTTTTGAGGGCTAATGTATCTTCTCAGAGATAATGATGATACAGAAAAGAATAATTTACATTGAAATTTAAACAACTAATTATACAAATCGTGAATGATAATCAATTGAATATCATTAGTTTATTTAGTATTTTTATATTCATAAAAAAATGAACAATAATAATTTTTAGATTAAAAGCGTTCTTACAATATTGAAAAAAAAAAAAAAGAAGAAGATGAACAGAGGTTGTCTATTAATCAGCTATTTGTGACTTATTGATTATAGGATAGTTAACGGTAAATAACTTTGGAAATTACTATCCTGTCTCTAACCGCTTTTATAGATATAATCTCACGATGATTGAACACGTCTGTATCTCATAATAGTCGCTGTAACTTTAAAGAAGTGACATGTCTGACCTTGGTTTCGGTATTTTCCGTTTTTATCTAATTGCGGTTATTGGAATTCTTATTTGAATAAATAAATGAAAATGCTAATTTCCGACGTTACTACTGTGTTAAGGTGTAAAACAAATACGAAAAGAACAGGTATGATGTAAGACTCGTGTGTGTGTGTGTGTTTAATTTTATATTTTTACCACGTTACGATCTCCTTGATAAATCGAGGTGTCCTGTCCGAATGTAAATAAAGATGAACGGAAATTCCTATTGAATTTGTCTGTCTTTTAACTTATTCATTTAAAATATACAAAAAAAAAATGATTCATAAATTATCGATCTTTTATTTTTACACTTCATACATTTCATATTTGTACGTGATTTTTCTCTATATTTTTTCTCTCGTAGTTTTTTTGTTTTTGTTTTTTTATTTTTTCGCATAATTTGATTTAATAAATATGATAATTAAAATCTTACATCATGCTACTACACCATTTTGCATTAATTTATTGACGATGATATAATCCATATGGGAAAATAAAATGTATCTTATAAGATACATTTTATTTTAAGAGTAATCATTAAAAAATAAAAATAGATATCACTAATATGAACACAATGAATTGCCTTTTCAAATGTAATAAAATTTAAGGGGCCTATTAATAATCTTCAAAATATTTTTCTTTAAACAGGACAGATTCTGTCAAAAGAATCATATTTTCCTTACGTGAAGAAGGTAATTTATCTTCGTGAGAAGAGAGGTGCAGGATACGGTGGAGGTTCTGGTGCACTCAGTTCAGCCAGCAGTTCTGCTAATGCAAATGCATTTGGAGGTGGTTTTGCAAGCTCAAGTGCACAAGCCAGTGCAAGTGCAARTGCAGGTGGAAAATCATCAGCATTGTCTAATGCCAATGCCAATGCTGGAGGAGGTGGATATGGCGGTGGATTGGGAGGTGGCGGTGGTCACGGTGGTGGATTAGGAGGCGGTGGTGGATTGGGAGGTGGCGGTGGTCACGGTGGTGGATTAGGAGGCGGCGGTGGATTAGGAGGCGGTGGTGGATTAGGAGGCGGCGGTGGTCACGGAGGAGGATTAGGTGGTGGTGGTTGTGGTAGTGCTGGTTGCGGAGGTGGATACGGAGGTGGCGGTAGCGGAGGAGGTGGATACGGTGGTGGCGGTAGCGGAGGAGGTGGATACGGAGGTGGCGGTAGCGGAGGAGGTGGATACGGTGGTGGCAACGGAGGTGGTGGATATGGAGGAGGACCAAGCGGTGGTGGTTGTGGGCCTGGTGGTTGCGGCGGAGGTCACGGAGGTGGTTATGGAGGAGCCAGTGCTGGAGCTGGTAGCGGTGGATATGGAGGAGGTGGAAGCGGAGGCGGTGGATATGGAGGAGGTAGTAGCGGAGGTGGTGGATATGGAGGTGGTCCTATAAAAGGCACACCGATTGGTGGAGGTAAATAAATGTGTATATGATGTTACTTACACATTAAATATAAATATTACTTGAAATCTAATTTTTTATAATAAAAATCTTTAGGTTACGGTGGTGGTCACGGTGGTGGTGGAGGCTTAGGTGGTGGTAGCGGTTCTGGTGGTGGTTATGGTGGAAGTGGTGGATACGGAGGTGGAAGTGGTGGATACGGGGGTGGAAGTGGTGGCTCCGGTGGATACGGTGGTGGATCTGCAGGTAAATAAATCTTTTTTTATTATCTATATTATTTTACCAGCAAACATATGTTTAAAACATTAATCTTATAATTACAATTTTGAATAATATTTGTAGGTGCTGGAGGATACGGAGGAGGTAACGGTGGAGGCCTTGGYGGAGGTCATGGCGGAGGTGGAGGTGGAGGTCTCGGTGGAGGCCTAGGTGGAGGTCACGGCGGAGGTGGAGGCCTTGGTGGAGGTCACGGTGGAGGTCTAGGTGGTGGCCTCGGTGGAGGCCTCGGTGGAGGTCACGGAGGAAGTGGCGGAGGTGGATACGGAAGTGGTGGTGCTAGTGCAAATGCACAAGCTAGTGCCAACGCAGGAAGCTCCGGTGGGGGCGGTGGAGGAGGTTGTGGTGGAGGCTGCGGTGATGATGATGGCTATGGCGGTCATGGTGGTCATGGCGTAGAGTAAGTTATTGATAATTCTTCATCATAAATAGACATTAATCAAGCTCATGCATTTATATTATACAAGGCTAGAAAATACAAAATATTTCATATAAAAAATATTGATTTTTACCGTCTTCCTTGAATGATTCTATCTTTAAATAATATTGTATAATAATCATCAAGGTGAACCGCTTTATGATTTCTCGGAAGTACAATCGATCATTTTAAATTGCTTTTAAAGACTATAATTTTAGTTATTAATACATTCATTTATATAATTCACTCGCGTGAATATTACAGTAATTAATCTAAAGTTATATTTGTCCAATGATCTTTGCTCTAAGATAGAGTTTTCTTTTAAAAGAATCCTTTTGCGATTATGTTAATTATTATTTAATGTTGCGCTTTTGGTAACTTTCCTTCTATTATAATATTATTTTAATGACATACATAATATGTATACATATATTTAATGTTTCTGATAATCTTTATTAAATTTTCAGTATATTCTCTCGTTTGGGTGACATAAATGAAGGAGCAAGTAAAAGTGGTACCGTAGGTGGTGCAAAAGGAGTTTACAGTAGTAGTGCTGCAAACATTGATTCATCCGGTAAAGGAAGCTACAAAGTATCTGCTGGAAAAATTCCATAAACTACTCAAGTGAAAATTCATAAATTTATTGGATAACTTCAAAAATTAAAGTCATTATGTGTTTGTATTAGGTTGATAAGTATGAAATGTCAGATTTTTAAGTAAATATATAAAACTACATATCTTTTTACACACAAAAGCTGTTTATTTTAATCAAAATAAATTCTATTTGTGCTTCAATACACTTGTCCCCAACAAGATTTTAATCCTTTCGCTACGGACGTGTTTACCGCAACGGTACCCCTGCTGAACAGTCTGCTGCTGAGTTTAGTTTTTTTATATATATTTTTTCACATTAAAGTATGTTGCAAATTTGACCATTTCTAATAAATAATCATTGTTCAAAATTATTAACATTTATACGTAGAGATAGTAGTAATCATTGGAGACGCTTTCCGTACGGAAAGGTTCGGAAGAAACTATTCAAATCTAACAGGGTTAATATATTTATTATTTTAATAAATAGTTGTTTTAAATTAAAAACTGTAAATTTTTTATCATTCATTTTTTGAAATGGGTACATTATAAAAATAAATTTTTTCAATTTAATATCATATTTATATACATAATAATACGTAATTAACATTGATCTGAATTACTTACTTCTATATAAGAAATTATAAAAGTTTTTTAAGATGTAAAAAAACATGCAATTAGTTATAATATATATATATATGTATAATATATATACAGGGTATCCTAATTAGAAGAAGTCAAATAAATATTTTGTTTTTTTTACGATGCAACAAACTTTTATGGTATATTTTGAATAGTTTAGAAAGAAGTATATGTTATAAAAAAAAAAAAAAACAAATTTAATTAGGTCATCTTGTATGAATTTTTTCAAGTTCCTCCGTATTTTTTATTCTGTAAACATTTATGTTTTTATAATTTATCTTGTAGTGGATAAAAAAAATACATTTAAATATATTTATGTAGTAACTTTGAAATGAATGAAATGTGTTTCTGGTGTTACAGAAACACAAACATTAATTATGCAATTTTCTTCATATCCTTTGGAGTTAGAGTAGGTCACTGTTAATAAACTTTTTTCAAAGGAAAAAAAATCTATTGGGGTTAAAAGAGATGAATATGCTGACTAAAAAGTTTGTCGTATCATAAAAAAACAATATATTTAGGTAGTTTTAGCTGGTGTACCCTGTTTATAAGGATATTTTTTTAATTTTGTACAATTTAACAAATTTTTCTATAACTAAATATATAACAATATTAAATTGTATATAACGATACTCACAATTAAATGTAAAAATATGCTTAAACATTTATTTTTAATTTCGGAATTGGTAATAATTTTGTCACAAACAGATATCTATTTTAATTACAACGATTTGCTCCTTTTATATAACTATGAATAATATACATATTAAGAATGAATGTTATTTAAAATTAAAAATATAAAATTAAAGTAAAAGTCAAAAGATTTCGATGGAACATTTATTAATATTAATTAACTAATAAATATTTTAATATTTCCCAATAGATTGTGTGCATATTGTTATATATTTAAAATAATACTATAAAGTAAAAATATTTATAAATATTTATAAAAGAACATTAGTTAAAATCGCTTTTAAAAATAAAGCTGTTAAAAAAAAAAAACATGAATTTTTGTAAGTATCAAAATACAGCAGGACCTCGATTAACTAAAGTTTGGTTTTCGAAGGCTCAGTTATCTGTTCTTATATTTATTTATAAATCTTTTAATCGATCGTTTTTTATCTTCTGTTTGTTAACCTTTTTGCTACTGCAGATCTTTCCGCGACGCTGTATTTTTAAATGGTAATATTTCGTACATCAATATCCACAGAAGCCACTATAATGGCGTGCAGTGCCTAAGTGGTTAATAAACATTCAAATCAAGTCGAGATATACAGTAAGATCTTCATTTATCTATGTCATTGTACTTACCAAAATATACTTGGCTACTTACAAATACAACGACGCGAATAAACTGAGGTCCTACTGTATATCTAATAGTGTCACTTTAATAACTTCACTGTTTTACTTTACTTTTCAGAAATATTCATGCAAAGTATTTTGTTAATTCATCATAAAACTTCTAATTGTGTGTTAATTTTAATTTTTATTTTAATTAAATATTAATCAGTAATTATGCGTCGATATTTTTTATTTGGAGGGAAAACTTCCTCATCTTCTTCTCTATTAGCAGAAAGAAAAGGATCGTCGTATGCATAATTTGGAGCCCATTTGAGTAACAATTTTTCAAAAAATTCTTCTAAATTACGTGCTTCTTGGTATACTTGTGATTCCACCTAAAAGATAAATAATATTGTTTAATATTGTTTTATTTAAACGCAGATCATATATAAAAGCATAAAATCTTACGGGATTATAAATAAAGGCGTTTTTAAACATCAGTCTAATATCTGTCATAACTTGTCTTAAATCTGTATAATGATTTGGATGATCAGGTTTTAATTTGTCTCGGATTACATCTAATGCAATAGGTTTCTTGATGATGCGATGGTATTCAGTTATCTATTTAATAACATATCATTTTTGTAATAATATTAATCATGTATTAAGCGTTTATTAAAATAATTGATTTAAAAAAGATAATAACCTCTGAGGATACAATTTCTCGAAATGGTAAACTTTGTTCATATTGACAATATAGTTCTAGAACAACTCTTTGGGCTATTCTTAACTCCTTGGCACTCATAGAATTCGCTTTTTTTTCTCCAGGTGGATCATCAGAGCAATCAAGAATATTTGTACATAGCATACATTGCCAAGTTTCACTTTCGCTAAAGTAATTTTACATTAGAAAAAATAATTAATTATATATATAGGTAGAGTCTTCTCCTGTGATAATGCAACTTTTTTCTTTGAAGTTTTTTTCATATAATTATAAACAAAGGAGGTGCTTTGTCTCTCGAAACTCTCCCTGACCTTTCATAATTACTTCCAATGTATTACTTACTCAGGAAATGATTTCAAACTAGGTATATGACAATAAAGATGGAAGACTTTTGGACACTTATCGCAACATAATACTGCATCTCCACCATCCATGCATACAGCACACCAGTCTTCATTTGGATCATCTTTCACCATAGATGCTGTAGTGTTTTTTGGATTATCTGTTGAATGCATGTTCAAAAAAAAAAAAAAAGAGTTTGCATTAAAAATATTACGAAAATAAATTATCTTAGAAATCTGTTGATGTTTCATAATATTATTTATGATAAAAAAAAAACCTCTAATATTCGTAAAATTTAAAATTATACTATTATTATTTTTAAACAAAATAAATATTCACCTGAAGAATTCTCTACTACCATTGCATTTAGTCCTTCGTCAGTCGAACTATCTACTTGAATAGAAGTCACACTATTTTTTTGGGCTTCTGGTATTACTACAATACCATTGCTATCTAATTTCGCAATAGTAAGCATTAAATCATTTAATGATTTTTGACAAAATTTGTCTAAACTTTTCTCTGTTTCATCTGTCTTGCCAGGTGGTACAGGACTGGGTGTTTTGGGTACTGATGAACTTACTGCATGTCCCACAGATACTGTATTTGGTGATTGTGATGGCATATCTGAATTAGTAGTAACATTAATATTACTGTACTTTTGATTATTTGATTGTTGATTTTTCAATGTTATTTTGTATGTTTCATTAGCAGGAACTGTCATAAGTGATGTAGATTGATGTCGAGCACCACCATAAAATGGAAGACATATATTCTGAGGAATATGCCAACGTGCTACAGGTTGCTGTATCGAGCCATAATTTACGTGTTGAGTTGATGGAGTAGTAGGATTACATTGTTGTAATCGAATACCTGATACTACAGGTGTATTTGTTGGTTGGTATGAATTTGGTGGCATAGGTCTTTGAGAAGCTCCAGGAGGATATCGATATGGTAATATTCGATATGGTACAGTATTAATAGCAGGTCGAAATGGTGGAGGATTATGTGCCAAAAGACCACGTAGACTTGTATTTTGACCAAGTGTCTCTAAATGTACTTGTTGGTGTGGATGCGTAGATGATGTAACTTGTTGATGACAGCCACTTAATGGACGTTGTGGCATCATGAGTGGCTGTTGTAATTTATTATTATAAGTATGCTGTATTTGTGGAGATAAACGAGGCATATTGTGTGCAGGGAAATGTTGTTGCATGTAATTTGGAGATGGTACTTGTTGTTGTGGTTGTTGTTGAGTTGTAAGATGAACTGGAATTTGTTGATAAGAATTTTGTTGTGTATTGTTAGGCTGTTGAGTCACAATAGGAAGAGGAACAGCAATAACTGAATTATCTACAGGTGTATTGATAGAAATATTTGTTTGTTTTTGTTCAGACTGTGGTTCGTGAAGTGGGACAGATTGTGAGCTGGAACCAGCAGATGGAGATATTGAAGGATATACTCTTCCATCTACTACTATTGCTCCAATAGATGAAACAACTGTAATTGATAAAAATATTATATTATATTTTATGATATAAAAGACAAATTTTTAATGGATATAATTATATAAATTTTAATAACTTAACCTTTTATTAAATCTGGCACTTTGTCAAAAGATAAATGTATTCTAACTGGTATTTCCGGATTAGGAATATCAGCACGTCGACTTTTTATACGTTGTAAATGACTTGTAACAGATCTGCAATTAATAATAATTACATAATTATTTATAAAGAAAAAAAAGAAAATATAAAAACATTCTTATGCTGTTTGTTTGTATGTATGCATATATGTAGAAATATTTATATATATTAAGTAATAACCTACTTTTTACTATACAAAAGTTCCATATCTGTACCCTTACTCAAAGCATGACTCACAAACTGTATACAATGATCTGTAAGTTTAGACAATTGATCCAAAGCGACCTTCTTTTCATTTAATGTATTTTGTTTCTGATCGCAAACTTCATTTAAGCGCATGACTAATAATTTACCTCTTGTATTAATAGCATTTGTTAATCTAAAACAAAAATCATCATGGAAACAATCTTTTTAAATAAATATGAACAAGTCAATTTTATTTACTTACTGTACTACCATCTGAGTTATTTCTTGAACTAAAGTCTTTTTTTTTTCCACAATTAAAATTTGTCTATCTTCTATAACTTTCATAGCACTTCGTAATAAAACTCGCTTATAACTAAAAATAATTGTAATAATTACAGAATAAGTCATAAAAAGAAAGAGAGATAAAAACAAAACAAAAAAATAAAAGATACACATTAAATTAATTCAAATTTACGTATTATTCAAATAGAAAGTAAGAGACATAAACACGATAATACCTAACTTCCTTTAAAAGTGTTGAGACACAAGATTTTGTTTCTGCTGCAATTTCATGGATGAATTTATATTTATGATCACGATGATCAGACAATTGACAATCCCTGCAAGTTAATCTATCGCAGGTCTGACAAAATAAGGATAATTGTTCGTGGGAATGAATAGTACAAAATAAATAAGTAGGTACTTTTTTGATACCCTTTTTAATATTGTCTCTGTCATTTGCAACTTCTTCCTTTGGTTTAATTGTATGATCTTTTGTTATCTTTAACCTTTGATGAGCCTTAAATAAAAGAAAACTTTTTTTATTTTAATCTTTTACAAAATTAAACGAATATATGAAATACATCTATGTGACATATATTAAAGGATAGATTAATCACCATGACGCAGCTTTGACAAATGAATTCTTCACATTCCACACACCAACTAGTAGCAATAGCATTATCGTGACAACTAGTACATTTTTTTTCTTCTTCTGTTTCTATAGATTCATCATCTGTTCCCGTATTATCTTCTTCGATAATTTTTGAAATAAATCTATTCTCAATTAAATTTTCTACTTGACTGGTAACATTACAAATTTGACAAACAATAACATTGCTCTCCACTAAAAATATATAAACATATATTAGTATATAGAAAATTTAGGTATATATGAAGTATGCACGTTATAATAACGATATTTACATAAAACATCAACATCAGCAGATGTGTTTTGATCTGCAATTTTATTATTGACACATGTAGTACAAGATGCATGTAAACACTCCAAGAGTTTAGGATCATCGCCGATGGTAAATGTTTTCTCACAAAATATACATTTTGATAAAAATGCTCGAGTTTCAGTATCTTGAAATTCTGTGGTACATTCAATACGCTGTTCACATTCTTTTTCTGCACAAACTGGTTGTATTTGGGACTGCTGTACATCTGACTGAACATTGTTTTGATCCAAAGGTTCTGTTTTAATAATTACTTCTGGTAAATTTATCTGTTCGTTACTTTTGCCTTCCATAATAGTAACAATCAATAATGTAAGTTCTATAAAAATAAATACTTTCATTATATATATATATATATACATACATATATATATTAACAAAAATAATTAACAATAAACTGTACTTATCATTATTCTTTATTTAAACAAATAATAACTTACTGTTCTGACAACATGTATTCAAATTATAGCAGGAAAAGACACTAATTTCAGGCACTATTTAAGATGTACTATACTAACACTTGTTCTTATAGTTTTAAAATTATATAAAATTCTACTCCAAAACAATATATTATAAATATAACACAATTTTAGAGGTCAATACTACATGTAGTTTATATTATTAATTATAAAAGCATAAAGTATCTACTATTTATTATTAAAAAAATGCATATGTACTAATAATTTCATATACACATATACGTATAATTAATACACGCCACAAACGTACTCTTTTTATTTTAAAAAGATTAAATAAAATTATATTTAATTACCAAATATCTTTTAACTTTACTAAAGAATTATTAGTTAATCTTAATACTTATTATAGAAATGTAGACACTAATATTTGCTTAACAAACAGTAAAGAGAGGTTATGGAGTAGTAAAGTCAATCTTACTTCAGAGGGCAGAGTGAAAGTTGGACAACAAAAGTAAAAAAGTAAAAAGAATAAGATAGAATATATAAAATGTCTGAAGTTTTCTCATACAAAAGTTGTGGGCGTATTCCACGCTCCAAAATAAGAAAGAAAGGTTATACGAAGATAGGTCATCTAACGGTTCATTCAAAAGTTATTTAAATGTACTGTTTAAAATGTCTCTCTTCTACACAAATAGAAGTTTGCCACTATGCTGTTTCTAATATGACAAATTTCTCGTTGATTTTTATTAATTCCTACAATTGCATTCCTAATTCGTTTTATCATAACATCAAATGTAGTTATCTTTATTACATAAACTTCTTTATTTTGCTTCTCTTATAAATATGTGCGTTTTATTGTGTTCTGTTAGAAACGTATATTTCTTTACTGTAGTGTTTACGCTATTATATTATCAGGATTAAAATATTGGGAATTTTGTGTGATTATAGACTGTAACTATTCAGTATATTAAATTTTAATTATTATATTAACCCTTAAATAATGCAAGCAAAACAATATTAAAAGAAAATTATAAAATACTTTGTTAAAACAAAGTCACTAATAAATTTTTAAAATCTCCGCCAAGCTCCCCATTTTACTGATCAATGTTAACATTTCATTGGTTGGCAGTTATACCAATAGGAAAAGACGCGTTGGACAAGCGCGCGCTGTCCGGTAAGGCGCGGATAATTCAAAATGCAAAATATTTTCTTATTTAGATGCACAAATTATTGTTGTAAATGTAATAATTATTAATAAATTACTGTTAGTTACTTATTAATTTATTATATAAAAATACTTTGTAAATTAAAAAATAAATGAATGTTTATTAGATAAACATTATAATTTTTAATAGATTTAGTTGATATTGAATATACAGTAATTTTAAACATAATAATTGTTTATGTTAGTATTATAATATAAATTATAATGTATATATTTAATAAAGGTAAGAATAAACGAAACTGTCGGAAAATTAAAACATAAACAAGACTGTACTTATTTTTAAATAAGAAAAGAAAGTATACAGAAATTTTGTTATATATATTTAATACTATAATATATAAATTTGATATTATTTCCTTATATAGATAAGAAATATATTTGGTTTAAGGCCACTCAAATATGAAACTATAAATGGTATGCTATTTATGTTTATTTTGAATTCAACTACAAAAATGATAGAAAAGATAGTTGTATCTTTGTTTAAATTTGTTCTTTATAATATAAACTGTATGCAGTATAAAAATTCGCTTTAATAACATTACATATGGATATGTTAATAACAGAGTTTATAACAGTAATTAGATACTACGATATTATATAATATACATATATGTATATTATATATATATATATATAAATTTTTATATTTTAATAAGAAAAAATAGAAAAATACTATTTTATAATGAATATATTCCTTAAGTTGATAAATTTGAATTATTACTTTGCCCTATTTCATTAGAGAGCTCTGCTGATTGAAGTGGTATAGGACCATATTGTAGATAATAATGTTGCTCTGGAAGTGAATACCATGGATCGTGTATATTTTGCGGTGGTAAACCATTATATGCAGGCTGTTGAGGATGTATATATGGTGGATATACAGACGGATAAGCCGGAGAATATGTTTCTGCACTTGGATAGAAATATGGTAAAAAGGAATGTACATTACTTGCATCAACGACATCAGAATTGGGCATGCAAGTAATACTAGGGAAGCCTCCTTGAGGTAAATAATATGGGCCTCCGTATGAATCCATTTCATTTTCACAATATGGTACATTTACATATGGTGGTTGCTGTATGTAGGGTAGATGACAAGAATTGGACATTCCAGGAGGCACATATACTTGATTTAAAGTAGTATTTATATACGGTACTTGCATATCACCATTTTGTGAATTTTGAAAATTTGGAGATTCATTAAAGTTAGAGTTATGTTGATACTGCTTAGAAATATTCTTATGAGGATACATTTGTTCGCAATTATTATTATAATGTTGATCTGTAAAAAAAAAAAAAAAAGCAGTATATTAGTTTATGAAAATTATTGATTTAAAATAACATATTACTTCATTAATAAAATCTATCTTTAAATGTACTTCTTTTAAATCGTGGTGCTGTATTATTAGGTCGTTGTTTGTCTTTATTGATATTTTCAGTCTCTTTAATATTGTCATGGACAAACGATGATGTTTTCTTTTCATTGTCCATTTTTTTTAATTTGTCCTTTTGTAAATCAGTCGCATTATTTACGCACATATTTATCGTCTTTATCGCTGGCTGTTGAATAACAATATTGTTTGCATTTTTGTCAGTACTTTCTTTTTGTTCTGTTAATTTTTCATCTTCCAGTATACATGCGTTAATATTTTGTATTTCTTCTATATTTGGAGGCGCATCTGTAAATAGATGAAAAAAAAAAAAATATTTTAATCAAATTATTAAATATACAATATACATATATATATATATTATGTAAATCATATTGTAAAAAATATATAATACTTGTATTTAATGATGTAACAGGTGGAACAGATATACACCAAGATTCCGGCGGTACTGATTGTCCATTAGGACCATAGTTCCATGCATGATTGATTCGAAAATACTGTAAAATACAATTTATGTGATTATATTTTTAATTTAATATAATATTCAAGTTTTATAAATGTATCTTACCTCTAATCCTAAATTATAGAAAAATTTTAATGTAGCTGGATCTGAAAC
Organism: Polistes dominula; assembly: GCF_001465965.1. Next base: position 1,775,318 of record NW_015148987.1, on the reverse strand, counting down.
GAAAAAGACGATTTATATATATAATTTATATATAAAGGATATTTTTAACGAAATAGCCCACTCAGTTGAGAATAATTTATTGAATGACTATTAAATCTTATACCCTTAATTAAGTGGGCTACTTTGTAAAGTTAACTTGTTAGATTAAAATACACACCTGATAATGGTAAATCACAGCTATTTAAGTCTATACCTTTTTGAGTCGAATTATTGACATTTTGTAATGTTTGATTCGCAGGTACTAATTCACCTGTATAACCAGGCACGTACGGTACAGCAGGATAAGAATTACCATCCGAAGCAACATAATACAATGATGAATTTCCAGTTATAACTTGCGAGTTATCTACAAACAAAGTTTTCCAAATGTAATTATAATATAATTAATGTTTTATATAGTTTATTTTGTAAATACATTATTATATTGTTTATTTGTAAATAACAACATACCTTCTCTACTATCTGTTATTGTATTTTCATTGATATCTCCCTGTCCACTAAATTGAAGATTATTATTCTGAAAAAAAAAAAAATACCAAAAATTTATTGTTTACAATAAAATCTATCATTTTCATTTTGTATAATGTAGTATATGATTGTCATACATTTGTAGCATAATTTTGTAACTTTCCCAATGTATTTTCTCCAAGTATCTGACTTTGATTGTTCCTACTAACAAAACAGTAATTTATAATATTAAAATAATAATTAATATTTACTGATAGTGTAATATTTACCATTCTTGTTTTTGCCATTGATGTTCCGGAAAATTTTCTTTTTTTATATTGTCATTGTTACTATCCTTATTATTTGTAATTAACATAACAGATCCAGTATTGCTGGATGTTAATAAGGGAGTAGTTATTTTATTAGTATTAGAAACACAAGTGTTATTAGAATCTTGTTTATTATTAAGATTTCCTCCAGGATTATTATTATTATTATTAGATGAAGCATCAATACGATTTATTTGTTCCTTTGTTTTGTTCGAATTTGAGTTAGATGATTTTTTATATTTTTGATCTGAAACAAAAATTATATATATATATATATATATACATTGATGATGTAAAAAATCATAAAAGGAAGAATCTTATTTAAATTATACACCTACTGGAATCAATTAGTTGAACATTCTTTTTACATATTGGTACCCAATTATTTTGCTTATTTTTTCGTAAAGATAATGGTTTAAGGGATGAATATGGTACAGTCCTTTTTTCTCCAAGTTCTTCTATAAATACTATCACTGAACCATCGTTTTTACTTATTTCTTGAATATGTCCACAAAATGTTGCAGGATCTTGATTTGATTTTCTTTGTATAATTTTTGTTTCATTACAATTTTGATTATTTTCTAATGCACCTGCATTATTATTGATTCCATCCAAGTCACTTTTATTAAAGTTCATTTCAATTAAACATTTATCTCCAATTTGAAGTCCATTACTATTATATCTTGTCCAACCAGCATTCTTTATTTCTGTGTGTGTTAACAATGTAAAAATGAATAATTAATTAATTCATTCTTTAGAAAATATCTATGAAAAGAATACTCATTGTGAAGTTCTTTATTTGTATAGAAAACGAGAAAGATCACAAAATTTTAGTAATATAACTTAACTGTATTTATTATACCTTCTGTTATAATAAAAGTGAAAATTTATTAACGTTTGGCAATATTTTTGAATGAACTAATATGTGAGTTCTTAAATTTCACATGTCAACTTATAAATAAATAGATTTTTATACCATTTTCAAATATTACAGATCAATTAAATATTTATAATAATATAGTAGATGTAATGTAAATTACATACCTCGTCTAATTTCATGCCATACGTCGAAATCTATATTACGATAAATATTAATATCAAGAGCTTTAGCGACTCTATAAGGAAATGGTGGTATACCTTTTGAAAAAGTATACATGTCTCCTATAGTCTCACAGCTATTTTCCATTCTTTTATATATTTCTGCAGATAACTGTCTGTAAAGAAATGTATGAGGATGCATAAAGCATATGTGTATTATCAATTTAAAAAAAAAAAGAAATATTTTACAATAAAACTTACTCTCGCATCTCAATATTTCCTTTTAAAAAGAATTTATCATGTCTTAAGGAAGAACTTCTATCATGTAGCATTTTATGAACAGTATTATCCACATTTTTCATATCAAAAACATTTTTATATAGAATTTGATACATAATAGCTGTAAAAAAAAAATGAAATTTAATATAAAATTCATGACTAAATGATAAAATCAATGACTACTTACATTGACAAAAACCAGCAACCATAACAAAATTTTTATTATAAACACTTTCATATTGTTTCTGTGGCGTATGACATAAATATATATGATTTGTAAAACCATTATTAGTCACTGATTTACAAATTTGTTTCTGTCCGTTAAATAAAATGATATCTCTTTTATAAAGTAAAGATATAGCTTGAATTTCATTCGGACCACCTGATTCTGTGAAACATGCCATTTGTTCGAGATAATTATCAAATGGAATTGTTACGGACTGGAAAACAAAAACAAAAAAAAGTAATGAAATAATGATTAGAAAAATATTCAATTAATATTATATTTAAAAAGAAACACTCTTAATAATTGTTACCTCCTCAAACAAGTGCTTGTTTTGTCGCATGAACTCAACACATTCTTTTCTCACTCTTATATGATAATATTGTGTTAAATAAACTTGTTCGCTAACAGCTCTGAACAAACAAGTTGGATCCCTAGGAATATGTTTTCGAAAATATCCTTGGCTTTGTAACCATTCATCAACATGTTCTTGCGTCCTTTTTGAAGACTTTCTGGGAGATATTTCCATAATTCTTCAAACAAACAAAAAGAAACATGCAAATATATTTCATATTTAGAAAAAAAGTTAACAATCAAGTTTAATCAATCTATTTGATTTTGTAAGTATCATGTTTTATTTATTATATTATATTATATTATATATTTATTTTTAATATAATTTATGTAAAAATGTTGACACACATTGTATATATATATATATATATATCCATTTGATATGACCTTACACAAAAAATAGTAAATGCTACTACTGTACCTTTTTTTAATATATATCAATTAAAAATATATGAAAATCAATAAAGAATATATAAAATTAATTAAAAATAAAAGAATATCTACTTAACAATGAAATACGGATTATAAGATATAATAATATAATATGTGCAATACGTTAAATTCATTATTTTAGAACAATTGAAGGATAAAGATTGATTTACTTACGTGGATTATAAATCGTTATTTAATCTTATAGATCACTAATTAACTTGTTATAATTTCCTAGAAATAAAGTCACCAAAAATGAATAATTATAATTGTTAATAAGAAAGAAAATAAGTAATGAGAAAAGAATATATAAAACGGTTTTAACCGCACGTGTTCGGATAAATGTTGTTTTTTTTTTTTTTTTAACTACTATTGGTTAAATGAGATGAACAAATGATAGAAAGATCGTTAATCAAATGAATAAATTTAAATACGTGATATTTACTAGATATAAAATATTATAATTTACCACATATATGTATCTATCCGTTTTACCTTATCGTGTAATAAACCGATAAATTACTAGTTTAAAAAAAAAAATATATTAACATCAGAGCTATAGAGATCATACATTTGATTTCAGTTGACAATTACAAACTTCAAGGACAAGTCCTTTGTTCTGTTTCTGTTTTCTTATAATGCGCGGTAATTTTGAGTTAATAAACAGAACATTATACTTACATTTAAAATGTATTTTTAAAATTAACGTAAAATTATTTGTATTCTCACATTATTTGATTAAATTTAAATTTATATATTTTGTTGTTGTTATTGTTGTTGTTGTTTAATAAAACTTTATATTATTTATTTAGAAAAATTAATAAATATGTAATGATTAATTACGTTGTGATTAAATGATGAGAAAGAAAAATTTTTTTATACAAATGATTTTTATTATTCATCATAATAATTTCATTGGAATGACAATGCGTTACGTACGAAATATTAAAAAAGTACAATAGCCCGTTATATAAAATATGATTTTTACACAAATATAAAGTCAATCATCGGTGTAGCTCTGCGATATCTATAACGTATGCAATGCCACTAATTCTTGCTGCTATAGAAAATAAAGTTTTACTTGCGTGCAGCTTTATTTTTTTTTTTTAGTATAAAAAGTACATCCTTTGACGAGTATCAAAATATTTGGATGATAGCGTATTGTGAGCCTAAAATCAAGTTAGTTTGAGAAAAAATATTAGGACTCGCATCGCCATAATATCTAAGGGTTTTCTTGATCATAATAGAAAACCATTTATTGCGTTTAGATATCGCCAGAAGGAACGTTTGTGACGGTAGTATAAGTATAATCATGAGATTACATTAACACAGTGTTTCGCATTCACATTTTTGTTGGTAATGTATGAATTATTGTTATACAATGTCATGATATAGAAAATGGAAGAAATGACAAATTGCTGCTGCTTTTTTTTTGCTCTTCTTCATTATTCCGATGATCTTCTTAAGCAGCTATTTTTTCAGCAGCAATTGCTAAAACACAGAAATATTGATTACGTTTGTTTTATGTTATTTTTGTTGTTGTTGCTTTTAACGTTTCTATTAAAGTTACACACGAACCTTCTTTGGTAGGCAATGGATTTTTTTCAAGCGTTTCTGCATGCTTAAGTAGCGCTGTATCAAAATTTTCGATTCCAGATATCAATTGTTGCTTTCCCTTTTCTTGTTGAATAGCTAGAAAAAAAAGAATAATGGAATAAATTATTATTTACATGTAATAGTTTTATTGAATTATTATTAATCATATTGATAATAAATTGAAATGTACACTCACCATCTTTATCAGGCAACGGATTCTTCTCTTGAGTAGTAGTACGTTTCAAACTAGTTGGATCAAATGTTTCGATGCCAGCAATCAGTGTTTGCTGAGTTTTTTCTGCTGCAACATCTGTAAAAATTGAAAATCTAATTATAACAATTGATTGATCGAAATATGAAATAATTAATATTATAATTATTATTTTAATTTATTAGTAATATATATATATATATATATATATTACTAATAAATCAAATATATACATTACTAATTAATTACTATATAATTATTTTAGTTATTAGTAATTATATAAATATAATTATTTAGTAATAAGCAATGTTCCTTAAGAAGTATCCTGAAAACAAAAAATGTATAAGCATAAACATATATACAAGTAATAACATGAAGATAATCTAAAGACGTATACATATTAGCGAGTATGAAATCCATGATAAGAATTTCAAAGCATCACTTGTGTTTTTACCACCAAATGATATAATCCCAATCCAATATTGCTTGCCCACATTTTTTGATTAAAAAGCGGAAGGAATTTTAATTGAGTTTATTATTACCAAATTACCCTTAAGCTTTGATATCAAAATTGATTTTATTGATTATCAAAATAGCAATAGTTGACAACTTTTTGTTTGTTTGAAGGTTCTACCTTCATTTTGATACCTTTCGCATTTGGTAAAATAATCTTCTCCTTTGTATCTGCATGCTTCAATTGATCTTGTTTAAAACTTTCCAAACCATGAATCAAATCAGAATGTTGTCGCTCTTGTCGCACGTCTACATATATTATTAAATAATAAATTATCGAAATTTTTCTTTTATTATGAAAATATGAAAAATAATGAAATATTAATCATAAATAAGCCACTCATCTATAAAACGACAAGTATAGATAAAGTAATATATATATTTTTATATTATTTATTATTGAGAATGGTCATAAAAATGATTCTCATTAAGTAGCATTAAATTTAATCAATAAATGAATTTATTTTAAATATTAAAAGTTAATCTTTGATCAAGTGTTTTCATAATAGAATTTTAATGGATTCTAAATGTTAAAGTAATCGCTTTGGTTCAAATATAATTGTAATATCTTCAAAATAATTCGTAGAAGATAAATGAGAAATAATTAATTAATGAAATCATTTAATTAAAATACCTTCTGCAGATGGCAAAACATTTTTCTCCGCAGTTTCAGCTTTCTTCATACATCCGTGATTGAAACCTTCCAGCTCGCTTTTTAAATCTAGCGCCACTTTTGGTAAATCTTTTAACGACGGACTTGACATGATGCTGCGTTAAGCTTCTTTAATCTGAAACAATGAAATATATATTTCAATTAATCAAAAATCATACTTCTTATATTTTATACAATATATAATATTACTTAGAAAGTATTTTCTGTAAATATTTTATGTATACAATTTTTTGGTTAATAAAAACACGAGTCACAGGAAAAACGAAATCGAATTTGAATTTTCGTTTGTTTTCTTCGTTCAGCTGAGCATAATCAAATGACTATGAAAAACATTGATTTTATTTTAATTGTTTTTTTTTTTTTTTACAGTCATTTTTTGAAAAGTCCATTAGTCTTTTTTTTTATACGGAAGATATCCAATAACACATACGTGTCAGTAAAAAAAGATTTCTTCATATTATTTTTTGATAAACATACAAAATGCTGAATCGATGCTAAATATGATCGATCACACATAAATATCGTTCGTGATTTACAATTAAATAAATGATTACAAATCATTTATATAGATCTATCGATATATGAACTTAATAGAATTACAATCAAGATGTAGAAGATTATTTTTATGAGTTTATTACATTTATTAATTCCGTCAAGTTCAATGAAGGACAACATTTCATGACTTTATATTAAGGGATCATTGTGGTCAACCAACGCAAGAATAAAATTACTTTCGTGATTTATTTTTCTCTTTAATTTAAATCAAGAGTTATGGTTCAGAATTTGTTGTATATCTTATTATTACTATAATAATAAATTACTTAACACTTTAATGGCCGCACGTATACGCAGTCAAACGTCACAAGAGGCCGGTATAATATTTTTGAAAAATTAATTTAAAAAAAAAAAACTGAAATTAAATTCACGAAAAAATTAACATTAAAAAAACAAAAAAAAACAAGAACAATAACAAATTTAATTTTATATAATTTTAAATATATCAAAAGTTATAAATAAATAACGGTTGTTCCAGCTATTACACACATGTTGTGGGAGCGGCCATTAGTGTTAATAATAAAAACTAAATAATATAATAAAATTACTTGAAAATAAACAAAAATTAAATAATAATGATTACTTAATTAATAAAAATTAAAGAGAAAGAGAGAGAGAGAGAGTAAAGAATTTGCGTTGCGATCAACGTGTTAAAATAATACAAATTTTAGTGTCCAAATTTCTATGTTACATTCTTCAAAATATTCCATATCTATTTATTTTGTAAACAAAATGATTTCTATCAAATTAAAAATAACATTTTTAATTATATGCACATGTACGTTTTGTTTTTTAAACTTTATCATAATTTAATGAAACTCTTGTTTACATATCCATGGCTATCAGTTTTGTTTGTCGGTCTATCATATCAACAATTATGTCAGAATTACACGTAAAAGAAACTAAATTACGGAATTAAATATATAATACATATATATATATATATATATACATCATCAATTTTTAAATCATAGAATTAAATATATTTCGTTTGTATTTATTTTTGTATATTTCTTATTTAATAATAAGCTTGTAAAAGAAGACATATGCTACGAACAGGAAATAGCAGTGGCTTGCTACTTCCTGTTCAGACTTCCTCTCATCACTTTAAACATTTTATCCTGCATAATTTAGAAATTCCGTTTTCTTCAATGATAATACCTGTTTCTCCTAACCACATTTTATCGTAAAATTAAAATTAAAAATACATTGGTTGGTAATTAAATTCAGATATAAAATACAGTATAATTTTGAATTACGTATTACAATAAATTATATTGAATTACTTGCTAATGATTAAAAAATATTTACTTAAACATATTTCATTTATATCAAAAGAATACACATTTCTTTTTGTAAATGTTGTATTTAATGTAAATGATATAAGTTAGCTGAAACTTCCATGATAACTTCTGTATATATCAAATAATTACGAGATCATATAATGTGTTGCATCCAAGCTCACAAACACATACATATACTATTAATTATAACAGTAGATTAAGTACAAAAAATGAACGAAATTTGTTGTACGATTTATTTTATAATATAAATTATTTTCATCTTAACCGTGTTGCTAAAATAAGGCAATGACTAGCGTAGTCAACAAATGCACATCTTTGACAATAAACATTTTTGTTTTTTTTTTTTATTTTTCTAGCAGTTTTGTTTTATCAAAAATAATAATGAAAAATGTTGTAAATACTCGTATAAATCACGGTGCGTACAATTTTTACATATATATATATATTTTTTTTTGTTCTGTATTTTGTCCATGTCTCAAAATTTTCCAAAATGTCTCTCTGAAACTTATAAATATCTTTTAGTTTTTACAAACAAACAAACACATTATTTTGTTCACATATTGGCGATTATTATTCAACATTATTTACAGTTACAAATTTAATATAAAATAAATTTTGTATACTTAATCCATTGTCATAATTATAGCTATACATATATGTGTATTTATCAACGGAATATAAATTACCTAAGCGAGTACACGCGTTCTTAGTCGGTTACTATGTAAAGTTACTGGAGTGTAGTTTAGAAAAACAAGTTTCTTAAGAGGCTTCGTATCCGTTTAAAATAGAATATTCGTGACAGAACTTCTGAACAAGGCCATGTTGTAAATATCAGGAGTACGAAAGACGATCCTCGAAGACCGAGAAAGAGTTTCGAGGGATATGTTCTCTCGAACGGTGGGTCAGCATCGACAAGACTGTATAGGTCCTTATATGGTAGTCGCTTGTATGCCTCTTATAGATAGAAAGAGAGAGAGAGAGAGAGAGAGAAAGGAGAGAGAATCAAAGAGAGGCAGAATATGTGAGAGACAAGAGTACGACGTTATCGTCCTTTAGAATGACTCATAAAAATGATCATGTTTTTCTAAATAAAATAAATAAGATTAAAATCTTAAATAAGGCATTAATACTTTTTTAATGGCCGCTCACACAACATGTGTATAATTAGCCGAAACACATTGGCCGTTATTATATTTATAACTTTATATATAAAATTAAATTTGTTGTTGTTAAATTGTTTTTTTCGTGAATGACAATAAAGTTTTGTTTAAATGAATTCTTGAAAAAAAAAAATTACACCGGGCCCGCCCCTGACGACGTTTGACTGTATACACGCACGGTGCGGCCATTAAAGTGTTAATATTTTATTTTTAACATTGATTTCAGAATGTTTCGAAAAATAAAGTAGATCAATTTGAAAGAATGTAAGAAGATTATTTTTATGATTCATCATATATATATATACAGTTGGTTGGTTATATGCATCATAACAGATTTGTCCAAATATACGTGGGTGTTGCGATGTCACATGAACGTGTATGTATGTATGTATGTATCTGTATCTTGAATCTATAGATATGTATATATTTAAAGGTACAATTTACAGTGTATGGAATAATATTGTGCGTATGTGTAGAGATATGGATATATATATATATATATATGCTTGGTTGCACGTAACGGTAAGACGTAGAAAGACAAGCGATATCTTGATTGCTTACGGTATCCGAATGAATAAAGAAAAGAAAAAAAAATCAATATTATTCTCGTACGAAAAATATAATATTTATATTTAATCAAATAACAAAAAAATATATATTGTAATTTGTTAATAATTCTAAATATATCAAATATTATTTCTCAAAACTGTAGATACAAATAAATATTAAAGTCTATTGGAAAATTATCTGTCCATTCTGAAAATAAAATAAAATAAAATAATATATTATTCATAATTTGAACAATTAATTAATTGAATGACTTTTGAACTCTTTCCAACATGGTGACAATTTGTATATTCCATTTTAAGAAGTGGGACCTTAACCGTAGTTACGAAAAATTGTACTAATGTTTGTTTTGAACGGACAGAATTTTTTGAATCATTTCGAATGAAAGTTCAAGTCATTTCGGAGTTATTTATAAACTTTGAAAATACATAAGATGTTATTTAATTATATTAAATATCTAATAATATAATAAAATGATTATTTTATATACATCATCATATTTTCATCATGTTCGAACCGTACATAAAATATTTCTTTTCTAACAAGATTTATCAGCGTATGGTTATTACACAGCAAGTTTCTTCGTTTTCTCGAACGTTAAATAAATGTCGACAAGAGATGATGGTGGTGATATTATTTGATGAAGATCCGGAGAAATCATTCTGCAAGTTCACGCGAATTTTCTCGGTCAAATGCATCTGGCGAGGAAAGGAGAGCGGCAAGTTAATAAGGAAACTAGGTTGCACGGAACGACAATCCATGCCGGTTTGCAGGACGCTCGTTACTTCGGTTGAACGAATGAATCACCCTCATCCTTAAATATGAACGGCCTACTGCGCACTTTACTGAATCTCACAGCATCTCTTTTTACTTCCATATTCGACAAATAAAATATGTTAGGTCGTTTAATAAAACTTGTATCTATATCTTTTAGAATTGATTGAAAAAAAAAAAAATAATTAATATTTGTTTATATAAATAACGAGTACGCGAAAGGTTTGAAAACAATCTTCATTATTGTTCAAAATTAAACAGAAAGAAACATGGATGCGATCGAATCATGGATGACTCGTCAAACTGTTCGAAAAAAAAAGTAATTTTATTATTTTAATATTATTATATTATTATTATATTATTTTATAGTGTTAATATTTAATATATTATTATTTTAATAAATAATAAATACGTGTAAACTTTGAAAATCGTTCGCGTTAATAAAAAGAAAGATGGACGACGCGCTGCTGAATTTCGCAAAGTTGATCAAAACAAGTTTTGTTTTTTTATAAATAACGAAAAGACTTGAAAAAAAATACTCGTTATTAAAAAAGATATATATATATATATATATATATATATATATATATATATATATATATATATATATATATATTTGGAAATGGCAGGTACATCCAAGTAAATGAAATTGTACACAACTAGCAAGCAACCAGTTTACGCGGCAACCAATTAACTTGGGTAATCGCATTTACGCAGGACTTTTTCGACGTACATCAAGTTATATATATATATGTCTTAATGCGTGAGTACAGCTCGTTTCACATTAGTTATTCTATATTTCCTTTTTTGAGATTGAAAATATTTCTTATATAACCGACATAATATTAAAAAAAGAAAAAAAAACATCTATATAAAGAAATAAAATAAAAAAAAAAATAAAAATATATAAATCTTTCAATCTTAACGTTATCTATAAGATTTGTCACGTTATTATATCTATATAGTATAAATTCACCAATACATTTCGTATTGTCGTTTGTAGTAACAGGGCGTGGCTACTGTATTTTTATCTTTTTTTACACACAAACGAATTATTAAATTAACAAATAAAAATTCAAATAAAGGTAGTACATCGCAAATTTTAAATTATAATAAATTATTAATTTAATGATGTATAATATATTTCGATAAAAAAATAAAAAAAAAATATGGGAAACCCTAAGTCCTTTGATGTCATAAATGAATGAAAAAAAAAAAAGGATAATGAAGTGAATTTAGAGTTCGCTTGAAGCGTTCTGTACTTAGGTAAGTATATACACACATATATATATATATATATAGTTATCTACATACATACGCGTATCGACCGGTGGGTGAAGCATGCACCTACACAAATTTAACCGATGCACACACATACATACATACACATTTCTATGTGTATAAAGAAAGGAAAGAAAAAGAGAGAAATATACATATACACACATGCAGGATGTACGTATATACATACATATATCTGTAAGAATCTTCGTTGCATATAAAACGAGAGACGAAACGTTAATGTTCTTTCTCTCTTTCGTGCGCGACCGTGACGGCTAACGAACCCTGGAGTGCGCGCACGCGCGCCATATCGAACGGTTCTGCGAAAGCTCAGGTACGTATCTAGCTATGAGAATTTGGCATGATTCATTAACTAAAAATGATATATATATATATATATATATATATATATATATACAGACATATACACATATAAAGATAGATATCTAAATTTAATTTAGTCCTTTTCTTATAACTACCCTAAAGATCGTTAAAATAGAATTGAAAGCGCGCTTGGATAGAATTTCGATGTGGGGGAGGGGAGGTGGTTGCTTTGAGAGGGGGGCCAACGACACGATGCAGACGGATTCATCGATTGGCATAGGGTGATTCGAGTGGTGGGGTTCGTCGACTTCATTTCGACATATCTATATATATATATATAACTCCCTCAAGTAAATATATATATGTATTTGTGTATGTACAGGGTGTCATCAAATCCTTGTTAGATAGAAATATCATCTGAATTTTATATGTGAACTGAAATGAAAAAATTATTTTTTTTTTAATTTTGGTACGATTTTTTTTTTTTTTAAATTTTTAAAAATTCATTGACAATTATCGAAATATTTTGTGAATTATTAATAATTTGAACAATGTTTCCATGTAATGAGACACCTTGTATATCTACTCGCGAGCTCCCTTTTCATGGTCACGGTTAACGCAGCGACCTCGAAATATATTCGACTATATTTATCATTCCGTTCCGTTTGACAGTAGCTCGAAAGGAATTCATTTGAAATTTAAAAAAAGAAAAAAAACAGGATAATTTCCTATTGTATAGGATCGTTACCTTGGTAACAGAATATACCTTTGTAAGTTGAGAAACGTATACGGAATTGAAATTTGAAAAAGATGAGAAAATAAAAGAAGTTAGTAAATAGTTATTGATAAGTGACGTATAATTTAAATATACATCAACGAAAAAACAAATTGATATGTTTGATAGGTATTCGTATATACATCTGTCAAAACCACGCCCTTTCGCAATTGAACATCTTTATCTGATAATTTGTTAAAAGTACAAATTATAATTAAAAAAAATCGAATGAAATCAATTTACAAATAATTCGTAGGAGTCGAATTGTTAACTTCAAAACGAACCTTCTAACTTAGAAGTTGATTTTAAATGACATCGACCACACCCCTTTTATTTCTCTTTCTCTTTCTTACGTTCTTTCTATCTCTGTAAATCTTCGCCCTTTAATCATAAATAATTTAAATCGGTATTTGAAGAAAAAAATTTCATGTAAAAAAAAAAAAAAAAAGGGTGTAATAAAAGTATAGTAATCGTTATAAAGTAATTACTTTACTTCGGTGTAATAAATTTAATGTACTTTTAAATGTGCCGGCTCGAGCTGCTAAAATGTTTAAAGGACTGTGTTGAGTTGTATACAATTATAACAATGAATATGAGGAGCAGAAGGGATCACTGACCTGACGTCTTCGATTGTCACTGCTACGACTTGAGACGGAGTAGGAGAATACACGAAAGCCAGATGAAATTGTAAGGACAGGAACTAAACGGCACGCCGACCGATCCGTTAGTGTTTCTGCGTGACGCCACGCAATCAGGTACAGCGGTTGAGGAGAGAAAACTTCCACCACTCCTGCGGGCCCCGTATCCCCACTTCTCACTTACGAGCCAATCAACGATCGTCTACGAAGCTGACTCCTTCGCTCTACCTAAACTGGTGCTGCTATTGTGGCTAAATTAGTAACTATTAATTACCTTAGTTTCACGTAGACACATTTAGATCATTTAACATCCAAATATTCTTTATTTTACAAAAATAGATGACACATTACGATTTGTTTTTTATTTCATTGTAATCCTTTTCTTTTTTTTTTTTTAATGATTTTTTTTTACACATATATTTTATTATTTTGATAAATATATATATATATATGTATATATTATAGTATATTTAAATTATTAAAATGCAATAATTCAATTTTCAGTAGATTTAAATCACCTATCGCGACTTTAATTATAATATTAACATTTACTATTAAAACTTGCTAACAAGTATTACAATTTTTATTATATTTTACTATGTTATTATTCATAACTACGTATTAATAAAATAAAAAATTGATATAAGAAAAATTTGGTAAATAACTTGATACCTCAGAATATTATTGCAGCATCTAAGGGTTAGTATGCGCATTCATTACCACTCTTTTTCGCTAGATTTAACTTCTCGTTGCTAAGGGCATGAGAGAACCGTTGTTACTATTTGTGGTATACAGGGGGATTTCAGAAGATGAGGGTTGATGGCTTGGGATGACTCACCGCATCGTCATCGTTCCAGCTGCGCGTCATGTGGCAGACTCTACGGATATCTTGGTTCACAAAAATTCATGTAGATTATAACACTACACTAACACGAATAACAGTGAAATAAACATATTTTTGTAATTAGTTTCTTTTCGAAATACTTTTAAACGTGTATACATAAATATATTTAGACACGTTTGTATTTTTCAATAGATTAAGGTAAATACTTGTAAATTTACATAACAATAATTATTTTCAATCGATGAAATTATTGTGTATTATAATTATTTAAATTTAAGAGTTACGTTCAATTTTTATTTTAATTTTATTATTATACTTTATACATAACTTTATTTTATATATATATGTATTCAAAATTGATTTAGTTTGGAATTTAACGAAAAAAATGTGAGATAATTATTAATAGAGGATACAAATAGAATACATTGACAGAATAAAAGAATATTATTTTATTTAGTTATTTTACATTGAAACCAAACTACATTCAAAGTTGAAGAAACACAAGGGAACACTTGCGAGAATATTTAAAAAAATGGATTGACACAAGTGCTTTATTGATAATCCGATGTTTCTTATTTCTAAAATTTAATACACGTCATATTATTATCTCCTTAGTGTAAAGTAACTCTTAAGAATATATACAAAAAGCCATTATAAGGGGTTCCCTCTATGTTATGTATACGGTGTTACATCCAAAATGTGTAGAGACCGTTTAAGGTACAAAGAAACCTTAATTTCCTACATACTTATTAGAGATGGCTTATAAAATGTTTTCTTGTAATATATAATTAATAGAACCAATATAAGACTCTAAATTGGTTTAATTAAATATAACAATTATTTTCAAGCCAATCATCATGTAGTAGGCAGCAGGCAATGCTTAATGCATTTTTAGTTTCTTTTTTTGTCGAAAAATGTATAAGACACATTTTTTTCGTCGTGCACGATGATTAAACACCATGAAAAGTCTGTGTATTCTCTATTAATGAAAATCAAATCGGCTTCTTGAATATGAATCAATAGAAATTATAAAAGGAAAAAAAAAAGGAAATAAAGAAAGAAAGAAAAAAAAAAAGAACCAGAAAATTAATGAAATATTGACATTAAGTGTCCATTTAAAAATCTTTTACTCGTCATTCAGTCAGCTTTTTGCTTGTTGTTTTCTGGCGATTTATCTCCATTCATAGGCGAATGGGATGGACTGTGACTTTTGCTGTGTTTGCTTCCTGATCGAGATCGGGATCTGTCGCCTCTTGATCGTTCGCGGCTGGATCTATCCCTATAAAGTAATAATAATAATAATAATAATAATAATATAATTAAAAATAAATAAACCAAAACAATTCTTTGTTTACTTTGAAACGCAATATTTCATCGAAACATTGAACTAAAACATAAAATTTGTATTTCTTGCGCTACTGTACAACATCTAATAATTGAATTATTTGCACTTCTATGTCACATCAATCATATTTTTTAATCCGTTGATTTATTTATTAGCTAGCTCATAAGAGAGATTAACAAAATGAGAAGGACACGGAAATGCAAAATTCAATTTAGCGAGAAGGACTCACTTTGAGGGAGACTTGGCTTTTGATTTGGACTGCGACCTGGATTTTGACCTCTCAGCCTTGGACCTAGAACGAGATCTGGATTTGGACTTTGACTTAGATTTCGACTTTGAGCGGTCTCTTGATCTGTAAAATTATAGTTCAAATAAAGAAAAGAAAAACTTAATAATGAAATACAAAGAAACTCTTTCTCCAAGCTTTGCGCATGATGATTGATGCGCATTATGTGAACAAGCATGAGAGCTCAAGGCATGTACCCAGCCCAAAGCACTGCCAATATCAAAATGGGTGTATATATGAAGTTTATTGACTAGTACGCAAGAAATGAAATATAATAAATAACCAAAGACAACTTTGAACGAATGACACACGACACGCGATTATTAGATTTGACCAAAATTTTAATTATCACATCTAAATGTTAAAAAGAAGAAATAATAATTAATATATGATGATACTCACTTTGACTTTGAGCGTGAGCGACTACGTTCAGGGGATTTGGATTTGGATTTAGATTTAGATTTTGAATGTGCACGTGACTTTGAACGACTGCTGCGTCGGCTGCGACTACGAGAGCTTCTGCGGCTCCTGATAAGCAAAAAATAAAATAAGTCTCTAATTAAAGAAAAGATTCTTTTTTTCTTTTTTTATACAATATATGTTGTTAATATGAAAAGAAATTACATGACACTTCTTAGGATTATTATTTGTATATGTGTGAGCGAGCCATTTACAATCTAAAATAATTTCAATTTTACTTTTAAAACTTTTCAAAATTTTAGTATCAAATTATTCAATTGTATATAATTTTGTTTAAAACTTTGTCTACTTTTTATTTTGTGGTGATAATTCTGCAAATGGATGGCTCATACATAAACAAATAAATCTATCTATATTATGTAGAATATAAATAGATTGAAATTAACCATTTAAATACCATGGACGACGACCATTAAATAAAAGTACGCAAACGGTTAAATAAAGAATAGAAATGATATACATGTTATAATTCATTAAGATTGTAATGTGTTGACAAAAATATATGTAATATGAAAAAAAAAAAATAAATAAATGAATAAATTTCAATCGCCCTCGACAGTACCTTGATCGGGATCGAGAACGACGATTATACCTTGAGCGGGAGCGGGAACGACGACGAGATCGAGAGCGTGACCGTGATCTGGATCTTGAACTTGATGATCTTGAACGACGACCGCGTCTTTTGTCTTCAATAAGTCTGATTCTACGTCCGTTCAATTCTGTATCATCTAGCTTGTCTATAGCGTTTTTCAGGTCCGAGTATGTTGCAAATTCTACAACTCTGTAATAAAAAATCTACATTTTAGCAATATTTAATTCTAAATTTAAAATAAACATTGAATGTATATAATATAATCATAATAATAGAATTAGTAATCATTACCCTTCATTTCTACGTTGTTTGTGTGCATCTGCGTAGGTCACTTCTCCAGCTTGTCGCATGTAATCCTTCAAATCCTAAATATTACATAAAAAAATATAATTAACATATATCGTAATATAATGAAATACTAGTGCCAAATTTATTCAACAAATAATAATTGCGATTAAACTTTACTAGAATGTGTTCCTAGGTTGATTTATCGCAAAGATTAAACTGTATCCTGTGCACACTCTTACATTATGATCCTATTAGAGATCTTTCCCGTATATAAAGGCAACCTAAATATAATCCTAAAGGAAATAAAATAATATATCACAACCTACAATCTATCTGTATTTTTCACATATATGATGATAATATTAAATATCACGTGCTCGAATTTAGTATCTACATTTGATCCAACCTTTCTTTTTATGCAATTCAATGCTTTATACATTATATTATTGTTTTATAGTTTATAAATAAACTTCTCTCCACTTTACAGAAAACATTTCTTTATCTTTCTAAAAAAAAAAAAGAAACTTTTTACTTTTGAGTTATATATATTTATATATTATATACTCTATTTACAAATTTCTGTAAAGTGGCTCACATTTGATCGTACATAATAATAAATTACTGTAGTTTTTCTTTCTAATGATAAATATGATGCTGCAGAATCTATATCTACTATATATATATAAAAAAAAAAAAAGTAAAAACTGATCTGTGAAATGTACAAATCAAAACTTAAAGATAAAGCATCACTAATTGTTTATTCACGAAATACTGCTTTGGGAAATGATTAAAAACAATAGAAGAATACGCTAAAAATATGAAAATGAAATATTACAATAACAAAAAATAATATTTAAAAGAAAAAGAAACTTATTAAAAAGAAAATCCACCGCATCGCTGATAAGTCTATATTATATCGCAAAATAAAAAATAATGTTTCATGATGGAAAGATAATTATGAACACTGTGGAAGTAATCTTTTTACATCGATGAACATCGTCCAAAAACGTAGAGACTCTGAAGTTCCAAGTATCGTTCTTTTGAAAAGGTCAACCTTCATTGATAATTCTCTTGGTGAATGTGTTACATGATGGCAGCAGCACACTTTCATCCATTGAAAAACTTCCCTCTTTCATTAATTCGTAATTCCTGTAGTCATTTCTTTAGAGACATTCATAAAAAATATTAGTAGAATCTTCTCATCAGGTAACTCATCGATATCTGTGCTTGCTTGTTCATAATATGTGGGAACCAGGTACGGCTTAATGCTGTAAATAACTCTTGACCACCGGTAAACTTTCATTTGTTTCTTACTAAAGGTCCTTCCTTCCTTCCTTCCTTGTGTGTATCCTTGGATCCTTGGTAGCTTCTATTTTTCAATGACATCATACCTCTTCGTACAAATGGAAGACAGAGCAATGTTAATGAGAGATTATTTTACCAATCCTTCCTCCATTTTATGATATTTTCCTTTCTGAAATTTTTTATTCGTATTTATATTTAAGAAAAAAAAAAAAAAGAAAAAAAAAGAAAGAAAGAAACAACCATGTAATTAAATTGTCTTGCATAAAGAAAAGTTGATAATTATTTAAGTGAAAATTTAACACAATTGATTCAGAATTCGAAGAACAAAACTAACGTATAATAATATTTTATATGATTATTAGGAATATTTAAATATATACTATCAAAAGAAGAAAAAAAAAAAAACAAACAAACAAATTAAGAGAGAGAGAGAGAGAGAGAGAGTGAATGAGTGAGTGAAAAAAATGAATGTAAGGAACACGTTTTTTTTTTATTCTATAACGAATGGATGCCTAATTTCGAGCACAGTAATGTCATAACTATAGTCTCCTGGTCTCTTTTGCTTGTGCAGGCCTCCAAATTCCAAAAACTATCAATGGATACATCTATGTAGATATGCATAAATGTGTATATTCTTATATATATATAAATATATATGCATATACATGATATATACCGATAGCGGTACTGAACTATGGTGCACAGTAAAAAAATTTAATGAGACAATGTATATGAATAATAATCATTACCATGTGTAAGTGTATATAGATATAATAGATATATATCTAAGAAGATTACACTCGTTTAAGGTGACGCATTTACCTTGGGCCCAGGCACCACCTTGCTTACGGACAGAGAGAAAGGCCAGACGCAGGGCGCTTGGTTGGGTCGAACGGATCTGTGTGGCGCAGTCGCGGTTGGTTCGGGTTTCGGCCCGCATGTATGCCCTCTCATGGGTGGCCGCTGCCTGACTTACGAGATGGCTAGATTGGTGCCGTACCAGTAGTAGTAACAGTCGTAGAAGAGTAGTACCAGTGGTAATGGTGATGACGATGATGATGTTGGATGGGAGTAGTAGTAGTAGTAGTAATGTTGTTGGTGGTGGTGGTGGTGGTAGTAATAGTAATAAGTAATAATGTCGGTTTTGTATTATAGGATAAAATCATGACTCGTCGATGATAAAGATAGTAATAAGAAAATATTGAAGAGTAAAACAATTATTTTCCATCATATAGAAGTAGGTCAAAAGGCATTTTCGTGCTTGCAGACGGACGAACGGACGCTCCCCCAGTGGTTATGATGAAAGGATCGAAGTATGTTAGAGAATCTATCACTGGGGCGTATCACTGGGTTTCACCACGTATCACTGTGCGTAAGTAGTAGTAGGTGGTAGATAGGTAGTAGGTGTACCCAGTGCCTCTCGCGGCTCTCTCTCTCACCCGGGACACACCTCAGAAACCAATCTGGTGTCACTTGACCTCAAGGCGGGCCCATCGTCATCTCTATCATCGCACATCAGTCTATTGGCCCTACCGGTCGCCCCTCCTCGGCGAAGAGGATATGGCTCTTCGGAAAGAAGATCAATTTTATTGTTTTTCTCAACTGCTGGCCGAACGTAAATAAAATAATAAATTGAAAAAGTAACGTCCGAGAGAGTTATCAAAAACCGACTGTGACTGATCGAGAAATTTTTCTTATATATGTATATATATATATATATATATATTTTTTTTTTTTTTCAGTAAAAACCAATCATCCGGAAAGTGTAACAATGACGTATATTTTATGTAATGTAAATTGATCAAGTAAGACTTGGTCCATATATAAATACGCAAAATGATGTCTTTTTGCTCGTCTCCCAAGATTTCCTTGAATAACATTTGTCCTGGTTTATAGTTTTGCAACATCTTGAATGCGTCCTGGTATTTCCCACATCGCTTGCACACTTTGCATACTGCCCTTGGCAACATATACGAGTGTCTTCTTCTTCATTTGATTTTCCTTAGCCTTGTTTCTTCGTGCAAAGACAGCACAGAACATCTACGATGCGTGAGTTATATGATCCTCCAAGTGTTTCTCTATTTATAAAATGTATGTTCTTCCATCAATCATCTCTACGTAATGATGTTGTTCCTCATCATAAAAAATAATCTTCTTTTCCCTTTTTTTCTTGTAGTTCCCTCATGTATCTATGCTTGATGAAACTTTTGCGTGTATTTTTTTTTTTCTTTTTTTATTTTTTTTTTTTTTTGTATTAATGTATGGGCCTTGTGTTGAAATGTTCATCCATATCTAAAAGATCTCATTTTGAATGCCATAGACTTACTTGATCAAAATGTACATCTTTGAATACGAGAGAGTTCTTTCATGTGTAATCGAACTTAAAAGCGATAAAAGAAAAGCAAATATAAAAATATTAATACTAAATGCATAAAGTAAGTTTGGTTCGACTCGGGATACAAAGTACAGAGCGTTGTGTTATGATATAATGAATACATCAGGTGCACTGCTCTATCTGGAACCTCGAGTAGCAATCAAACTCACATTGAAGTATTTATAAATATGAAAATTGTAAATTTATAGCTTACCTGCCAACTGACACGACTTGATAGATTCTCAACGGTGAGACGATATTCAGTGCGTGTTGGTGGTCCGTATCTAAAAAAGTAAAATAAATTGGTATTATCTGTATGACTCTTTTAAACTAAGCAGGTTTGTCTTGGACCTGACTTTACGTTAATATAGCGAAAAATTTAACGAAAAACGCAAGAATGACGAATAATGCAATATTACAATAAAAATTGAATAAATAAAGATGTATCTTTAGAGCGTAACATTGGATGTATGTACCTGGGCAATGATTGCTTGTAGCTAGATGCAGTCCTCGTGTTTCTGTTCACACTATCTCTGCAAAAAGGGATCTTATGTGAACAGAAATAACGGATCGATGTTAAAACCTTCAGCAAATAACTACATATTGGCACTCATTGCTCAGGCACACAATCAATCACCTGTTCCAATCGAATCAAATCTACTCAAAATGCAGCAATAGCGTACCTGTCGTGCCGCATATCGTCTCGGCTGTAACAAACACAATACCACACATCTATTAGTCGCCAATTATATTCTTTCATCCGTCTCTGACTTACGCATTCTTTTCTTTTTATCTCGTTCACTTCACACAACTCAATCGCATACAACAAACATACATACAAACATACATACATACATACGTACATACATTTATTAATCATACAACATACATAAATACATACAACATGCATAAATACACACAACACTACATACAACTACACATTTTTCCTCAACCTTTTGTCCAACTTAATCGTTCGTTATCTATCAATTTGTTATTACTTTATTTTACTTTTCTCATTCATTCATATTATCATTCTTACCCTTTCTTACTTTCCCACGCTCTCTAATTCTCTTCTTTATCTAAGAGCAATAAACATAATGTCTGGGAGGATATCACTAGGCATTATGCTATATTACGTGTGCACACTAGCATCAAAGCGATTATTCGACGTACTCGGGAGAGCAGTCAAATCCAAGACAACCGATTAAGAAAAATTGAAGTTATTGATTAAAAGAACTTTAATTTTAAAATTTAAAAGGAATATTATTTTTTTCTTTTTCTTTTCTTTTTTTTTTTTTTTTTTTTAAATAAGCAAAAAATGTAACAACTTTAAGTAATAACGCGTCAATAATTGTCTCTATGCTCTCTAAATTTGAGCTTATCATATCCAAGGTTACGTTCTTCCCTGTACGGGCGATGTGCGAAATCGTTCGTATTTGTTAGTCAGTGAAAAAAAAGTAAAAGCTTGGAAAAAATGAACAAATAAAAAGAAAGATTTGTTATATACGAATATAAATATATAAATATGTATATATATATAGAAGGAAAAAAAATGTCAATGTATTCAAAAAAACAAAAAAACAAAACAAAAAAAAAAATAAAAAGAAAAAGCCAAGGTTTGAAGGCTTCTCTCTCAAGTGATTTCGCACATTTTGAGTTGACTGCCTGCAGGGGAGGAGGGGATTATGATCGCTCTGATAAAATAAAAAAAAGGATAGCGTGTCTTACGCAGATCGCCTCGAGTCCCCATAACCACCACGGGAGTCACCATAGCGCCACTGGTCACTACCCCTAGGTGTCCCCCGGGCCCTCTCTACAGTAATTCTGTAACAAGACACATTGGATATGCTTACTTGTCTCTCCAGGAGCGTGAGCGTCCGTAGCCACGGTCGCCTCGCCTCCCTGAAACACCCCGTGCTATCTCCACCGCCACTCTGAAACACACCCAACAAAACCCCGCCTAAGTCCTCAACTAATTCTTACTCTAAGGCTGCTTCCTTCCTTCCTTCCTTCTTTCCTTTTCTTTCCATTCCTCAGCCTTCTTTCGAAATCCGTTCAATTATAATCCACCTTTCCCCTTTTCTTTCTCTATCGTCCAGTCTCTGAGGCGCTGTCCCCTTTCACGTTTCTCTCTTCGTCCCCCTATAATCTAACTGCTTTTTCTTCTAATACAACTTACGGCCGATCTAAATTCTTTATTTTTTTTTTTTTTTAATTATAAAAGGCTTTCTCGTAATTATTCGTGATCCCCATTGACCATAACTTTATACTCAAATCCTCGAACTGTTCTTTTTTTTTTTTTTTTTTTCCAAACACCATTGTTTTTTGCAGGATCACAAAGAAATTATGAAAAAGCATTAATCTATATTTTCGTCTGTTCTATCAAATCATGCGATATGCATTACTCAAAGGCTGATGCATGTAGGAAGAACTTTATAATCGGGGAATTGATGGAAGTTTTTCAAAATGGCGGCAAAAACACATCGGCTTTTAAGATGCACTCTTATTATGGAATAAATCCAATTAATAAGTTGGAGGACAGACGCCGTTTACTAAAGACGTAAGCTTACAAGCAAAAAATCGTCCAATGAGACAAAACAATTACAATTATATATCTAGATTTAGAGCATTATGAAGAACCAATAGCATATATATATATATATATTATTTTTATATGAAATATTATAATATAATTATTAAGACAATTTTCAAATTAACTTATATTTTTATCATTTAATGCCATTGCTTCTTAACATAAAATTTATCTATCTTGTAACTACAACATTAGCATAATAATGTACTAATTTAAATAAAAGAGCAACTTTTGAAGAAGTGTTATTGAAAATATTGATAATTACTACAAATTTACATATATATATATGTATTATTTTCAAAATACTACTAATGGTGTAGTTATATATATATATATTATACATATAGAAAATACATATATTATCAGAAATATAATAAGATATAATTTAAATAATATTGATTATGATAAATTTAATAAGAATGTAATAAATCAATGATTAATAGTTTAACAATTGAAAAATCTTTAAAGAATATTCAAACTGTATTATTGATATAATTAGTTTGAAAAAATTTGTTCAAAAATTATGTTAAAGGAAAAAAAAAAGAAATGATATTAATAAACAATTCACTCGTGCAAATTGTCACCTTTATCTCTAAATTATAATTGATTTAAATTATTCATCGTGCTTGTTTTAAATACATTCATTAAAAAAAAAAAAAAAAAAAAAAATAAAAATAAAAAATGACTATGATGAGTCTATTACCTTTCTCCTAACAGCTCTTTTCCATTTAGTTCATATACAGCATCATCGGCATCCCGGTAATCGTCAAATTCCTGTGAACAGGTTATATTTATTGATAACAACTAATAATACAACGTATCCTCCATTTTAAGATTGTATAATTTAGTGAAATTAAAATAATAGTAATATAATTCATTATTTGAAATTAAAATAAACGAGAACATTATTTACATCCGTATTTTATATATATATATATAGATAGATAGATATATAATTCTATAATGTTCAAATTCAAATTCTAACTATTAGAATTACTTTAAATTTGAAATTACTATTATAAAAAATTTGTAAAAGTTGAGCTTATTTTTCGCTTCTTCTTCTTCTTTCTATCCATAACTTACAAACTCTTTGCAGAATAATCGACGAAAAGTCTTCCACTCCACTAAACAGCCATAGTGCAGTGCTCGGGACTCAGGTCAGGTCTCATCAACTCAGACAACTGAGTTATAATTATAACTTAACACATTAGACTCTTTTTGGTCCAGAAAATTATACAAACTCATAATAAAACATTAATAAGAAAATAAATCAATACAAATACTATTTAATTGTTATATATATATATATATATATATTGACCAAAGTAAATATAGTATATATTTGAAATGTTAAATATTAGAAAATAAAAACGAATCAAATGAAATTGTATAATTATGTATTGTTTTATGTTTTTTTTTTTTTTTTTTATAACACAAATTTTATTATTTGGACCAAACTGAGCAACAAAGTGCAAGAATTTCTATGTTTTACTTGATGTGTGTACTTACAACAAAACCGTAACCATTCTTGATTAGGACATCCCGGAAACGACCGTAGCCTCTGAAAAATCTCTCAAGGTCTCTTTCCCTGGTACCGTATGGAAGTCCTCCAACATAGACTCTTGTCCCTACCATACTGTAAAAAAAACAATTGTACCTCATTAGACTTACCACAAAGGCAAATCCATTCTTCATAGCGACCTCCTTGATTCTACCATATTTCCGGAAGAACTTCTCAAGGTCGCGCTCTCTCACCCGGTATGTTAATCCACCAACGAATACTCGGGTGCTCATTCTTAAAGGAAAATATAAAAACACCATACATAACAGGCTTCTTTAAAAACCTGCTATTTATTCATATGACAATACAAAGACTGTAAAAATATCTCTTTCTTTTTTTTTCTTTTCTTTTTCTTTTTTAATTAATAATTTTCTTCTAACTGAGAAGTGTAAAAAAAACTGTTATTTTCATATGATGCTTTTAAAAATTAAGCACCCCAATTTCTTATTTCAGTATCCTACCTTACTGAATTTGTCGAACAGGTCTCTCACTTAACAAACATAGTCCTGTTTGCTTTACACAAGCACAAACTTGTTACACTAAAGAAGTACAGACACAACTACAGAAAAGTTATTCACAAAGCAATGTATATATGATGATACAAATATATACGTATAAAATCATTTTTTATATCAGTTTTCAAATAAACATGTTATGTATGTGCTATTTTATTATGTATAATCGCATTCCTCAATACTCAGCATATTGATGAGCAAATATTTTTTTTTTTATCGAGTATTAAAGTAAATAATGTTTCAGTACTTAGATGCTCGATCATTGTTTACTTATACACTCTTGTTTGATATATTGTTCAAAATGGTCGATGAAAAAAAGATTAGGCGGGAGAACGCAAGCACCGTTAATCAAGTTAACGTATGCAGTAATAGTAGTGTAGTACTTTCAACGTAACTGTACATATACAACGTTTCTCTTTCTTCAATACTAGAATTGATATACGCATATGTATCTCTATGTAATATATAGATAAAAGCGATATCATAAGTATACATTAAAAAAAAAAAAAAAAAAAACATTATACTAAAATGGTTACAAATAATGATCAAGTGTAGAAAAATTGCAGAAAGAGTAAACAAAATATTAATTGCGTCTTAGAATTAAATTTACTACAATCACTGCCATTAAAGAAACATCTACGATAATAAAAGATAACAAAATAAAAAGAAACAATTTTATCGCGCATTATTTAATAAAATATCAAATAATTAAAAGAAATTAAACTTCAATCCTAACCAACAAAAATTGTAACCATATTTAACAAAAAAAATATACTTCTACGATGATTAATAGATAAAATTATTGGAAATAGCAATACAGAATAGACAAGACTAGTAATAGCTGTAATGTATATTGACGAGCATAAGGTCGAAATAATTAATACGAATCGCCTATTTTATTAATTTGTTATATTAAATGTTTAGCAAAAAATAAATATTTATTAACTTACTTGTATATTAATGGAATGAACTATAGGTTTTTAACACGGATCTCAATAAGATCTAACGATGCAACTATAGTGAAATCACTGGAAGAAGTAATGATCGGCGTCTGATGCGATAGGATACGTTGTAACGGAAACAAAACGGGGTTCTCACGACGGACAACGAAGCTACACCCAATTTTTAGCCTCGATGACAGACGCGTACATCCGGTTAACTTTATAATTAACACTATCTTTACATCTTGATATTCAAGTATAATGATAAATTAATCGAAAAATAATAATGTATTTTATTATTATTTATTATGAAATTGAATATTGTATGTAAAATTATGACATCTTTTATTTAATTATTTTTCGACTTTGGTACTGCACCATATGACTGAATATGCTTTCTTCCTATTGGAAGAGATTAATTTATTTGCCATTACTTAATAATGCATATATATGTGTATATATTATTTATTTTATTCATTATTATTATTTTATTACACGAAGTATGAGGAAAGAAATATAATTTTTTATCGTATAAGATTAAGGAAATATATTTAATCTTATAGAACATACGTAGTACGAAATTGGCGCGAAATTCAACCTACAGAAAGTTTGGAATGAAATGAAAATGATTTTATTATGAAAATTCAATAAAAATAAGACAATATTTAAAAAAGAAATATCTCCAATACTTTTCAATCATATTATTAATAAAGTTTAATAAAGCTTATAACGTTGAAGAAGAAAAGATGTTGAAATATGATAATGAAGAGTATTGCCGCTCAAGTATAAAAAAGATGGCTATAGAGGTCGGTAAGGTATACCACACGTTTCTCGAAAGATCGTTTCATAGTGAAGTTCTAGTATATTTAATAAAAGAGAATTATATATTATCAATATTGCAAACGATCATCAACTTTCATATGAAAGTATATGATAAATGATAAAAAATGTAACTTTGGAAAAAAGCTTCTATGGCATTTTTACCAAATCTGTATTGCAGCTTGTCTATGGCTCAAGAATCACCGACATGTCGATTAAATTAGCGCCATCTACTGAAAACAAAAATGGTGGCTAACAATATGCCCTATCCCTGCCCTGGTTTTATGGCACGGCAAATGTCTGCGTTCTCTAGGCTTCTTTCTATTATGCATTTCCCTTCAACCAATATATCCAATTTTAATGTGAAGAAGGGGAATCATTACCTTGCTGTTGATTCTATATCACGTGTGAAATAAACGAAGCTCTTCTAACCAAACAGAAGGTGATCCAAAACTATCGAATATTTCGCAAAATTATAACCGCATCTATGCGATTCGTCATGTCATTCGCCTTATATAATGAAATTAGCGATATACGATCTCATGTGCGTAAACTATACGCTTTTAATATGTTCTGTCCATTACAGGAAATTACTAAAATACGTGTAACATTGTGGCAATACAGTAAGGGGTAAACGCATTGTTGTTTCACTTAAAGCAAAACGGAAAAAAAGAAATCTTATTTTGCTACATGAATCTACAACTTATCTATATTTTTTACGGCTATCAAAAATGCTATGATGCAGTATAATCAATAGTACTTATATTATATATATTTTTATATATATATATATATTTTAATAACCACAATAAATTTGTATAGAGTTTGTACAGAAAAGTATATGTGCATACAAATTAGATAAAATATTTATATTACCACACTATTTTTATTATCTATATCTTTCTTCTCAACAAATTTAGAAATATAATTTATTTAGTGTTATATAAATGGTTAACAATATTTCTCATATATGTATTTATTTAACTAAGTATAATTTCTAAATGTATTCACATATAGTTTTAGTTTTATGAAAGAAATGTATGAAATATTAATATTTCATTATCTCTAACAAGTTGTATTATTATCATAGAACGTTGGATTTTATACGAATTGGTAATGACAGATAGAACGAGTACAATGAAGCTAGAAGCTGAAATGGCTGCTCCCTTGCATTTGCAAAGATTAGAACGTAGCTTAAATGTTCAGCCATTCTTAAGACAAATTGATGATTTGTTTCAAGAGCATGCTAGGTATTATTATATATTTTTTTAATTGGTGCCTAATATAAGAATGTTATATTTATTATTCTATATTACTTTTTTATTATTATAGCGAAGATGACAAATCAATGTCTTCTGATTCATCTGATGGATCAGATGCTTATCTTGATGATGTATTGACACGGAAAGAAGGTATACTTAATTTAAACAATTGCTATATAATTTATGATTTTAATATTTGATGTTGAATTTAAAACATGTTGTTTGTAGAAGAACGAATCAATAAATTAAGACTGTATAATATGTCAAATGTGGGTGAAGAAAGAAGGTGGTTGCAAGATATATTGTTGAGCGATTCAGAAAGTTCAGCATCTGGTTCTGATACAGATAATCCTGTCACCGAAGAAGATTTTCAAGAAATGCTTAAATACCACATATTGCGTAAAAAATATCAAGGACGTTTTTATCAAAAGCCTGAAGTAAGATTTGAAATGAGTAATATTATATAATATACTGGATTGATGACAGTGAATTCATTTACTTTATTTCAGAATATACAATATCAATATTATAGTGCCGGTTTATTGTCCAGTTATGATAAATTTTTAGAACATCAGAAATTAATAGTTGGTAACAAAAAGAAGAAAGATAAAAAACCAGAGAAAAAAGTTATGAAGATAAAGAAAGAAAAAATTCCTCGACATAGACAATCTGAAAATTATCATGTATGTACAATCCATGAATTATTTAGTTCTAGCTTCTATTCAATTATTTATTCTATAATAATTTATAAATTATTTAGGAAGGTGATTATATGGATGAAGAATGGGATCGTACAATTCCTAAAGAAGAAGAATTGGATGAAGCAGATTTGGAAGCAATAATGCGACATCAGCCTCGTCCACGAGGACGAAAAAAGCATAATAATAAAAGTCCCGAGGTAATGGCACTTAGAAGAAGAAAAATTTGGATTATGATGTCGAAAAAAGAGCTTGGAAAAGTGCAAAGAGCAAAAATAAATAATCATAAAGAAATGTTAATAAGTTGTAAAAAAGTAGCTCAACATTGCATGAAACATTGGAGACAAAAAGCAATGCAGGTAAAATATCATTTATCTTGTTGTTGCACACATTTGTTATTTTTTATATTGTTATATTATGTAGAATTATTTTACAGTCTCAAAAAAATATGAAAGAAACTATTTGGAGAGCGAAAAGGTTGACAAGGGAAATGCAATCTTATTGGAAACGATATGATCGTGTTGAACGAGAAACTAGAAGAAGATTAGAAAAAGAAGCAGAAGAACAACGTAAAATGGATGTTGAACTAATAGAGGTGATATATAAATATAATTGATTAGTCTAGTCTAGTTTTAATATGAAATCATTAATAATATTTATTTTGTGCAACAGGCTAAGCGTCAACAAAGAAAATTAAATTTTCTTATTACCCAAACTGAACTTTATGCTCACTTTATGTCAAGGAAATTAGGAAAAGCTTCTCCAGAAGAACAACTTAGAATTTTAAATCAATTAGATGAAGAAAAAAATCCTAGACTTATTGGAATAGATGACTATGATAGGTATATATATATATATCATTTAATAATTATTTTTACAAACAGAAATATATATATATATATAATTTATTCATTTTTTTTTTTAATTTAAAAATACAGTGAAGTTATGAAACAAAAAGCAAAGAAAAATGCTACTGAGGCATTTGATTGTGAAAAAGCTAGAACAAAACAATTTGATACAGCAGCTGCATCCCAAGAATTACGGCTTAGTGATACACCTGAAAATTTAGAGCACCCTCAACCTACTATTTTTAAAGGAAATCTTAAAGGTTATCAATTGAAAGGAATGAATTGGTTAGCCAATTTATACGATCAGGTTTGTTTCATGTTAAGATTTACAAATATTGTCATAACATTTGTTTTTTTTTTTTAATTCTTTATGTATATCTCAAACATTTAAAAGTAATTCTAAATTAATAAAAAAATTTCTTTTACAGGGAATCAGTGGAATTTTGGCTGATGAAATGGGATTAGGTAAAACTGTTCAATCTATAGCTTTTTTGTGTCACGTTGCTGAAAGATATTGTGAGTATATATATAAAAAAAAAAAAAAACGTGAAAAATCGTACATTTTCTCTCATTTATAAATAAATTAATAATAATAATAATTTACAGCTGTATGGGGTCCATTTTTGATTATTTCACCGGCTTCTACTTTGCATAATTGGCAACAAGAAATGGCAAGATTTGTACCAGTTTTTAAAGTGGTACCATATTGGGGAAATCCACAGGAACGTAAAATTTTAAGACAGTTTTGGGATACTAAAGATTTACATACAAAAGAAGCATCATTTCATGTAGTAATTACAAGTTATCAATTGGTTATTACTGATTATAAGTATTTTAATAGAATAAAATGGCAGTATATGATTCTAGATGAAGCACAAGCAATAAAAAGCACTAGCAGGTATGTGGTATAGTGAATTATAGATGTTTAAAAAGTATAAAACAAATGAATAAAACTTAACAATTTATTATACTGTATGTATATTTCTTTTGCAGTATGAGGTGGAAATTATTACTTGGTTTTAGTTGTCGTAATAGATTATTATTAAGTGGTACACCTATACAAAATAGTATGGCTGAATTATGGGCTTTATTACATTTTATAATGCCAACTTTATTTGATTCTCATGACGAATTTAACGAATGGTTTTCTAAAGACATCGAAAGTCATGCAGAAAATAAAACTGGAATTGATGAAAGTAAGCTGTTATCTTAATATCCAATTACTTTTTTAATGATTATTAATATTTGTAATTGATGTTTAATAATGAATTTCTTTTTACATTTTTATTAATCAGAACATTTATCGAGATTACACATGATCTTAAAGCCCTTTATGTTACGAAGAATTAAAAAGGATGTTGAAAATGAGTTATCTGATAAAATAGAAGTAATGGTATATTGCCCTTTAACGACTCGTCAGAAATTACTTTATTCAGGTATGTGTGTGTGTGTGTGTTTAAGTTTTTATATTATTTTATGTAAATCCACTTTATAATAATATATTATTTCTAATTTATACAGCATTGAAGAAGAAAATTCGTATTGAGGATTTACTTCATTATACAGTTGGTGGCGGTGATACAGCTCCAAATGATAAAAATTTTACTTCCAATCTAATGAATCTAGTCATGCAATTCCGTAAAGTAGGTACACTGATAATTGTATATATACAAGTGACTCACTGTTAATCGCTTTGGCTTGTGTGTGTGTGTGTGTGTGTGTGTGAAAGGTTTATATCATAAAAATTAAATGAAAATCTTATTAAAATATGTTTTAGGTCTGTAATCATCCTGAACTTTTTGAACGTAGAGATGCTAAATCTCCGTTTTTTATGAATACACAGTCTTTTGAAATGCCAGCATTATTGTATACAGAAGGACTGTTACATCTTGCTTTACCATCAAAAAATCATTTATTGTATAATAAATTATTTATATTTGCTACCGCATATATTCACAATTCACTTCACGGGGAAAATCAAAACGGTTTACACGGAAATATTTTCTCATTCAGTAGATTTATTAATTTATCTCCAATGGAATTAAATAAAATATTTATAACTGGTATTTTATTTAGGTATGTTATTTTTCAATTTAAAATAATAATACTTTTGATTAATAGTTTAGTAACAAATATATTCATTATATTATTATTATACATTGATGAATAGATTATGTCTAACAATGATTATGGAAAAAAAGATGAGAATGATACGATATTGGAATGATTGGTATGTAGATGATAGACCAATAATACCTAAAGAACAAATGTTATTATTACCTAGAAAAATTGACACATCATCGCAAACGATTAGTGATATTATTTTTACGGAAAAAATACTTGAAGGAGAAGGTTTATATACACATACTATACATACTATTCATTCAATGCCAGAAACAGTTGCTCATAGAATATTACGTAGTAGTAAAAAAACTGCTATTCAAATGTTAAAAGTAAGTATATTTAAATATTATTAAGTTTAACGATTGTTAAACTACAAAATATGTATTGTAATTTTATCACTGTTATTTGATTATAGAAAGGAGTATCTTCTACTAAAACAGAACAAGGAGAAGAGACAAAATTAACATTGTTACCTGAACATCCTCATCTTCCTCGTCCTTCAATTTCTAGATTTTGTCAGCAAACAACCATCCCTGCTTTTGTCCATGACAATTATCCCAAGGTTAGATATATATTTTGTCTATAATATAAATAAATCTAGTTAGCGTATATTGATTATAAAATATCTTATTTTGATTATATGTATTTATTATGTTATAGGTTCAAGCGAATCCTCGTAAGTTGTATGTTAGCAATAGTTCTGCTGCATGTGCATGGAGAAGGCACGAAGATTGTGGTGGACCATTTGGCCAAACTTTACTTTGGTTTGGTTACGAAAGAGCAATTTCTCTTTCTGAATCACAAGATAATTTAAATATGCGTGTAAAACACAGAACATCTACATTCTCATATGAACCACTTGGTGGATTATCTGCATGTAATCCAATAAATGGATGGTCTAATATTATTGTACCAGGCATGTATATATATATATATATATATTAAAAATATTTGTTTATATTTAAGTAATAGTAACTTTCAAATAAACATTCTCACACATAATGTATAATATGTTTTAGACAAACAAACTTTAGTAACAGATGCAGGAAAGCTTTCTGTTCTTGATAGTCTTCTTCGACGATTGAAAGAACAAGGCCATCGCGTTCTTATATATTCTCAAATGACAAAGATGATTGATCTGTTAGAGGTAATATGAACATTCCATTTTGGTATTTTTAATTAATCTAAATTATAATTAATTTATAAAACTAATTTTGTAGGAATACATGTACCATAGGAAGCATACGTTCATGCGATTAGATGGTTCTTCCAAAATTTCAGATCGTCGTGATATGGTTGCAGATTTTCAAAAAAGGTAAATCAACAATAATTTTTTTTAGTTAGTATAGAAAATATTTTTAATTCAAAGTAAAAGCAATGTTTTTTACGTTTATTATTTTTAGAGCAGACATATTCGTTTTTCTTTTGAGTACTAGAGCTGGTGGTCTTGGGATTAATCTTACTGCTGCAGATACGGTATGTAAATTTTTGTAAATAATTTTTTTCAACGTTTCTATTAACACATTATAATATTTTAGGTAATATTTTATGACAGTGATTGGAATCCAACAGTAGATCAACAAGCTATGGATCGTGCTCACAGATTAGGACAAACTAAGCAAGTTACTGTTTATCGATTAATTTGTAAAGGTACTATCGAAGAAAGGATATTACAAAGGGCACGTGAAAAGAGTGAGGTGTGTTTGATAGATTAATGGATTGATATTGTACTGTTTTGTATATATATATATATATATGTTTTTCTAACGTACGTTTTCTTAAAGATACAACGTATGGTAATAAGTGGAGGAAACTTTAAGCCAGATACTCTGAAACCAAAAGAGGTGGTTTCACTTTTACTGGATGATGAAGAGATTGAAGCGAAATGTAAGCATATAATAAGAAATTTTGTATTTTTGTTGTTGCTTTAATATTCATTATCATTTCTTTTTCGTTATCGTTTAATATACATATATAGAGAGTAACAGGAAAATTCGTACTCCAAAGGAAGATTAACTTAAGTAATTTTGTACAAAAATATTAATTGTATTTTTATTATATCTTATCTAGGCACACACACACACAAATTCTTTTTAGTAAAATTATATTTGTATTAATATAATAACTTATATATAATTATATATTATATCAAATTAATTTATATTAATTTGAAAGTTTAATAATTTTAAAATAGGCTTCTGTATATAAGAATTTGAAAAGTTTGCATTACAAATAAATATCATTTAACATTTCCAGTGGAGGCGGAGTACGAATACTTCTGTAACTCACTGTATATATCAATATTTTTGATTTGACTTGAGTAATACGTAGTACAAGTTTGGTTTCAACCCGTTTTGGGTACTCTGCATATATATGAATAGAAATGTATTCTATATTATGTATCGTGGATCGTTGAACGAAAAATAATGAACGGATAAATCGGATGAAAGGGTGTTCACAATAGTATTATGCTCGTTAGGTTATGCTAATTCTTTAATAACGAATAATAATAAGAGAGGTAACGGAATGTGGTACATATTTACGTATAAGTTTGTATCCGTATATTTCAGATAGCCAACGGAGCGAGGAGAGAAAGCCGCACGTGGACGAGACTCGCCTTGAGTCGAACCTGCACCACAAGGAGAGGGAGCGGAAGAGGAAGTTAACCGCGCTTCCGGTCAAGGTGAGACAGACACCCTTACATTATTATCGCCCGTACTTCTTTCCATTATATTTTCTTTCTCTTTCATCGCTTTTTTTTATGTATATATCTTCTCCTTCATTTGTCCTTTCTATGTGCAATTATGCGCCTATCTTTATTACATCCGTATCCTAATGATTTTGCTTAAAAGTCATTGATTTCGCAGGATGATTCTAAAAGGCAATGCTTAATGGATGCCAATGGCGATAAAATTGGTGATAATTCACAAGTTAATTTGAATGATAGCAAACAAATGACAAATTCGATACAAACACATTATCAAAATAATCATCAAGTCGATATTCCTGAAGATCATAGTGTTCCTGCTAGTCCAATCAAGTCAGAGGTTCGTATAATAAAATTCATTTCAAATAAATTCAATCTATTTCTTGTTTATATACGAAATGAATTTGCAATGTACAGGATGAAACGAGCAATGAAGGATTAGTCGTCGATGTGGATAGTCCTATGATAGGATCGAACATTGATTCGAGACAATCGTCCGTTAATCAGTTTGGAGAATCGGCTAAATCTGCACATCTTGATCACAATTTTGTTATGACTGGAAACGTTAGCGGACGAATACGACCAAGTGTTCGTGGTAGTAGTAAAAGAGGAAGACCACGGGGTTCTCGAAGAGGTGGACCAGTTGGCGGAAAAGGCCGAGGTCTTTTCATGATTCAATCTTCATCAAAATCTGCAAGCACTTTGTCTCAATCATCATCAGCAACTACTGGCAGTTTATCTTCTCAGGCCGATCAATCTATGCAGCATGGTAAGATTTTATTCGTTCTAGAGAATGAGATTAGTTCATTATTTTATAAAAGCTTATCGACGTTAATGTATCTTTTAAAATCGTCAAATAATAATTTAGATCATTATAATCATATATAAATTTACACAATTTAACACACTTGATAAAATCATAGTTTCGTGAAAATCGTTTTTCGTGACGACGCACCCTCGTTTCAATGTAGGGTTAATCCCTGGCTGACTCTTTTATACTCTATCAGTCCCTTTGCTTAAGTCCCCTTTTCTTTTACACTCTTTCTGTCTGTCTGTCTGTCTGTCTCTCTCTCTCTCTTTCCCCCTCTTCCTTTCTCTTTCTCGTTTCTTCTCCCTCTCCCCCTCCCTCTCCGTCTCTCTTTTTCTTTCATCTCTTTTTCTCTCTTCCTTTATTTCCACACTTGGTCAGGTTCTCGTGGGATTTTGCAATGCACAGACGAAATACGCCCATGGGCCCGTATTCGCGTATATATCCCTTGAATAGAAGTGTGGATCAACGAAATTCCCTCGCGAGCACATGTGCGCACAAGTGCCAAGGGGGGAACGCTTAGAGTTTTGCGATAGGGCAAAATCCGAAAGTACCCTCTCGAAATCGGTCCATTTTCCTCTTACCCCTATGGAGAAAGTGTCATGACTCATTCCTATGATTGTATTTTTCTTGCTCCATTTAAATACTTAACTATATTCATATTTTTACAGCAGAGGTAGAATAAACTTGTTTGTTAAAATTACATTTGAAATAGTAATATATAATAAGTGAATAATGATAAAATTAAATTTAAAAAATCAAGGAGAGAAGGTTTTTTAATGATATAAGAACAAAAAAAAAACAAAAAAAAAACAATGATGAGAAGTGCTTAAATGAAAAAGATCATCACATTATTGCGAGAGGGATTGGATGATGATGTTCTAAGCACATGTTGATGCATTCGAGATCAACGCAATCTTATTTGTCAGCAGACTTTGTTCTCGGTGCATCGTGTTATGAGCGGAGGACACGAAGGAGGAACAAGACGGGTAAATGATCTCACGTAACGACACGTGGACCGAAGTTGATTCGGTATGCTGCGCGTATGCTCGTGCTACATACACGAAAAGGAAAGGGGTCGGTTTCTCACTTGTCGTTGACTGGAAGGCGAACGGACAATAGCAGGTGCGGAGCGAAGGCGACAGCTGTGATCGATGCTCTTCTAATTTCTCTTTATCTCTATCTATCTTTTTTGTTTTATTTATCTAACTATCTTTAACTTTTAAATATACTATTCTAGACTTGACCAATCATTTAAATTGCTTTTGATTGATAGTCATATTAATCGTTATTCAAATCAATATTTTAATGTTAATTTTTATAATACACAAAAGAATATAAAGTTTTAAAAGAAACCTCAAAAGAATAATCATCGATTGAGACGCGTTCTAAGTTCTAATAGTTATCACGAACATTCTTATCGTGACTACTTCATTTATGAAACCCTTCGTATTGAAATGTATTTTCGTGATGCAAATAAATGTGAAAAAGCTATTGGATTTTGCGAATTATTCCGTCGCGTTTTGTCGCCAACTCGTACCATACCGTATCGTATCGTACCGTACCGTGCCATGCCATATCGTACTACCGTATCGTATTATTCTATACTTCGATTTTATTATTTTTTCTATACCTGGTAACGAAGTTATAAACATATGTAAGTATAAATGTATGAAGAAGAGGATTTTATAATGATTTAGATTTTACGTACAAAAATAAAACAAACAAAATATTACAAGTACAAAACGAAAATTTTAGTTGGTAAATTTTATTAGACGGTGTCTAATTTTGTTATCTATTAATCTCTTTATATTGGTAAGAGAGGATCACAAGACTTTGATGTAAGCATGTGTGGGTGGAATCCTCCCGTAGCGAGATATAGAACGAAGGACACAAAGAAGCTGCCGGTGGATTCGACGTAGTTGAAAGCGAATGGAACGCGAGGATTCACGGAATGCCGCCGGTCTGGCTGACTCAACCCTTCCTTATCCTATCCTTCCAGTATTATCCCGTGGAATCTTAACTGCGTTCAATCAGTGATCAAGCTTCTTTCCCATCTTATTTTTTTTTTCTTTTTTCATTCCCTTTGTTTAATCTGATAGTAACTACTTCGTTGTTAATTTTTCATAGTTCTACGAATGTTGACAGAACGAATATCGTAGTTATTTATTTCCCTTAAATAATAAATCGTTCCATTAAATCGACTTAACATAATCCGAACAAAGAATAACATTGAGCCGTGCTTTTATCGAAAATTCACGGATTCTTCAATTTTGTTCTCTTTCCCATCGTCGAGTGCCTACTTTAGAGTCCTCCATGTAGAAGAGAACAATTTGAATGGGATTGGGACGTGCCATGGAATGTTTAAGGATTTGGATGGGAATAAGGAAGAAAGGACTATACAAAAAGAAATAAAGTAGGGAAGGAGAAGGCAGCCGAGACACGTTCTTCGTATGTCCTCGTGCGGCTACTGACCTTCGACCCTGTCGCTCCACCCGCCTTCCCCTACTATCTTCACTATATTTCTCAATCTTTTCTTTTTATTCCAGACTATATCTTGTCTCTCTGGACCTTACGAATGCTGAGAAAAGATGCTTTGGCACGATCCGAATGGTTCTACAATGTTTCTTTTCGGTGAATAAATCGATCTGTAATCTAATATTTTGAAGGAGCTACTTTCCAGAAAACTGACGTAGCAGTCCTACAAATTATCACAATACAATCTCGATAGTATTTCAAGAATTTACATAAACTTATATATATATATATATATATTTATTTTTTTCCAAGATGATCAATATTATTTGTTGGTATTATAAGAAAACACGTAAAATACTTCGTGATGCTTCATAAATATTTGCAAATCGATTATTGTTATAGGAACACAAGGGTGTATCGGATCAACTGACGGTGATGGTCCCAGTACTGTAGGGCCTCTAGGCTCTGTTGGTTCTTTAGGTCCTTTATCCAATAGAGGTGGAAATTCATCAATTCGTCGTGGTCCAGGCCGACCTAGATTGAAACCAAGTGGTCCAGGACATCAAGGTTATCGTATACCGAGTGGACATCATCATGTGAAAAAAGTTCAACGTCCTCTCCTCGTTCCGCTACGATCTCATCAAACAATCTCAAGTGTAACTCAACATAAATCATTGCAACGAGCTGTTGGTACATCCGTACTTTCATCAAAATCTATGGCAGTACCAAGTACAACAGCGGGTTTTTCATCCACATCTGAAAATCCACGTCCTTTTGGATTTTATACACAGCAGCAGCAACAACAACAACAGCAAAAGAAACAAGTACAACATCAAGAACAACAACAAGAACAGAAACAATGTGAGCAGACACCTGCACGAAGATTGTCCTCCTAATTATTAGTGAAATTGGTGTGTCATCTTCGTTTAATGTGGTTGTTAAACATGATAAAGTCTGGAATTGGAAGATCGATTATTCGATTGGTTACAGGGATAGAATTCTTGCCAAATTTCAAAGTTCTCGTATTGTAGAAATGAATACGAGGTTATTCGGCAGTATGTCTACTTTTATGTAACCGAAGTTATATGTTCACAATACACGGTGTATATGTACATTGGTATAATGTACAAGGAACACGATACTTGATTGATTAAAAGAAAAAAAAAAAAAAAAAGTGATGGTTGCGAACGAAATGATAATCGTTATAATTGGATAACGACAAGGAAACGTTCGTTATCCATTTATTTCAATTCACTCACTCATCGTCGATCTGGACTCGTTAGTATCTTTTTAGCAATATTCCGTCGCTCGGTTGGCCGATATTTTTTACGCGTGTTATGCGAGAAATTACTGTGCAAATTCGACTTTGTAAAAGAAAGGTATTTATATTAGCAATAAACGAAATAGCTTTCGCGCGTATGCGCGATTGTACATCGTACAT
This sequence comes from Polistes dominula, assembly GCF_001465965.1. Next base: position 1,735,542 of record NW_015148987.1, on the reverse strand, counting down.
CGTATTTTATCTGTTGACGTTTCAACTTTTGCTTCCTTTCTCGTAAATTTTGCGTATATATATATATATATATATATATATATATATATATATTTGTTCGAAGAATTTATTGGGTATAAAATTGAATAAACAACTACGCTGATTATTTCATATCAGTGAATAAGTTCATTGTCTCTTTATTACAAAAGACTAAGTGATTTAGGTTATTAGTGATCGTAAATTAAACGATTAATGCATTTACGAAGCATTGCTTTTAATATTCTCTTTTATCGATAGTAGTAATAGTCAATAAATTGTCAGACAATAGATTTCTCATGTCGTAATATATATATATCGCTAATATATCTTTTTTTTTTTTTTCTTCGGAACAAAATGTAATAATCTTCTTTCACATTAAGTCGCTTTCTAAACAACAGTAATAACAAATATCAACGTGGATTACGTAGTAGAGTGGTTGTTATAGTTAGAAATCAGTATTGTTCAATTATTAGCTTCGTATATTTCGATTAATAATAACTCGATCGTCTTTTAGCAATAATTTTCTATAATCAATAGTTAAAGATACGAAGAATATCAATGCGTACGTACGTGCGTTCGTTTTACTTTTGTAAATCGATTCTCACTATGGCCTCGAACTTAGTAAGTACAAATCCGTACCTTCACTGGTGTGACAGCGAAGGTCCAAAAGCTGGAGGCAATATTCATCGATGCACAAGTACGAAGTTGCAGCTGCCGCTGAAGCAGCGTCGTCATCTGCGTGATTGGATTCGAGCCGATCGTATGCCGGACTTCGTCTTTCGCCTGATGCCTGATGGTGACCCTAACATTTTTCCTAGCCCCACTTTACCAGTTTCTTGGTTATCCCAACGAGTTTAGAAATATTTCAATAATGTTGATGAAACAACAAATAAAAAGAAAAAAAAGAGATTCGACAAATTTTTATTATTATATAAATAATTGTTTAGAATATATATTCAACAAGAAGATTATATACACACACGTATATATATATATATATATATATATTTACATATGCATCTATTTGTAAAGATATTATATATAAATACAATATCCCTATTTACCTTCCCGTAGGTCAACCCGTGTCAAAGATTGCATCAAGTGCAATAAGAAAACGAAGAGAAAGGGGAAAAGAAGGACAAAGATGAAAGTTGAAGGTAGTGGGTGCATTTGGAAGGCGGAAACAAAGAAAGGAAAAAAAAAACAATAAACCGATATGAACTTGGAAATCGAATTGCCGTACTTGATCGGCTTAATGTCCCCTGTGTACAGTACATCAGACTGATCGTTGAGAGGTATTCCAGGAGAGAAAAAAGATCGGTGAAAAGAAAGATAGAGAGAGAGAGAGAGAGAGAGAAAGAGAGAATATAGGGACCTTGCGACGCACCTGCTCTCAGGTGCAATGCCTCTTTCCCTCCACTCTTTTTCTTTCTCTCACTCTTTCTTTCTCTACTACCTTCCATACCTTGTGAATACGTATATACGTATGTATATATAAACGTATATGCCGACTTTAATCCTCGGCCAATTACTTCGAGCATCATCTACACTTACATCTTTCATTTCGAATATTTGTACTTATACAGGGTGAGTCACCTCACGTTCTTATCCTGAAATATCTCTTTTTGATCTTTTCATTTTTTATTTCTTATTTTTAATAAAAAAAAAAAAACAGAAAACTGAAAATTGTCAGCACGTCAAGATTATTACGTTTAATTAATGTATAAATGAATAAAAATTATTATACATATTTTAATTAATAGAAGTTTGTTTGAAATGGAATAATTGTTGTTGGTTAATCTTGTTTCAATTTCTTATCAATCATGTAATATTGATTCTCTTCGAAATAATTTTAATATATTGAAAAAAAATCAAAGTAATACTTGGAGTAAAAACAGTTACATCACTTAGGCTAAGTACTTATGGTAAAAAATGATTAGCTTAGACAGTGCAGTGCGGTTACAGGTATTATGATCTGATTCAGAAATATTCATGGTTGTGCCTGTAGGGAAGGTCGTCCACCTTCTTCTTTCTTGATTATATTTTTGTAAGTACTTTGAATGGCCGATATTGCACAAACGAACGTTATCCTGGTACTCGTGGTATTTGGTATATTAAAAGAAAGTCGTTACGTTCCTTTAAGGAAAGTCGTAGTGGGGGCTAACGGAGAACACGAGCGAGACAATGTAACGCGCTCTTAAATTAAAAGCGTGACGAGTAAAGAGAACCTATTGGTTTAAAAATACGTGTATAATAAAAATTTAGAACGATTCTTTGTGAATGTATAATTGGCCGAGATTTACAAGCCGTGCACAAACTTTCTATGTTAATTTTTCTCGGCCGCGAATATGTAACATCAGTCATTTTGTTGTTCTTTTCACGAAATACACAAGAAAAATAATAATAATAATAATAATAATTAAATTTTATGTGTTTGAATTGCGTTTAAAAAATTCGATTAGAATAATAAAGAAAGAATCGATCAATAAAATTCTCAGAAATTTTTTCAAGAAATAAGTCTAACTGATTGTATCGCACTTTTAACATTTTAACCGGTGAGAATTGTTGCTTCTTGTAATTGGTCGAATTGGCCAATGAAAAAATGCACGATGGAACATTTCAGTAGCAAACGATTCACCTGTGGATTTGCGAAAAGGACTTCCTGTATCGCTTGATTCTCGGTATTTTATTCGAAGAGATCATTATCTATCATCATGGAATATAATCTTCTATATGTTTTCCAAAAATGATTAATTGTTTCTTATCTTATACTGTTAACTCATTTGTAAGATTTTTTTTCTATCAATTGTTAATTAAGGAATTATCAATCACAATAAAAAAAAAAATAAAAAAAAGAATATACGGAACCTTTATGTGCAACAGAAGTGAAACTCGTATAATTATTATGTGAAAAATAATCAGTTGATTCATATATATAATAAGTGTCTCTTAAAATCGTACACCGTGGCCACCGTGACCATGGTCGTCTGATTGGGCCAGTGTCCTTTACCATAAAATTCTACATGTTGGTATTATTGTAATAATAGGGGAAATACCTGGTTTTTTCATATCTAACATATTTATCTATAATTCATATTTAACAATTAGTTATCCTTTTTGTTTTTTACTGTTATTCAAAAGTTTTTTTAGTATCAAAATCAATTAAATACATATTATTAAAATTGATTTAATACCTAAAGTAAGATACAAAATATATTTGTTTAAAGTTATAAATAATATAAATAAGTTATTTATATAAATAAATATAATAATAAAAATAAATTATAAAATAATATATAGAATATATATAATTTAAAATAAAATAAATAAATTATATATATATAATTTTAAACAAATACATTTTACATGATTTTTATTTTAATATTATATAATAAAATAATATACAATAAAATATAATTAAAATTTTTTAATATTCCAAGTATATTAATATATATATATATATATATATATATGTACCTATTAATATACACCTGAAATTTAAAAAAACTTTTAATTTGATAATTTATTAGATGAAAATTTGCAACTCAAAGTCATCATTGACCACAGGAACACATTAAACCAAGTATTATTTTAATGTAAACAATTAAAAATATTAATAGATTGTACGCATACCTTAAATAATTGATAATTAATCAAAGGAAATATATATTGTAGTCTAAAAGCACGAAATATAAATTAAACGCACCGTCCTCTTCGAAATCCAACAGTAAACTGATTCAATGTCCTCGATGAAAGTCAGTTCAAATTCTTCTATCGATTGTTGTTTACACGATTCTCCGAAGGCTACACATATGTATAATGAAAATAATATTCGTATTAAATCAAATTTATTCTTCTGAAAGTCATATCAACAACAATCAATAAGAGAATTTTAATTCGACTTTCATAGAGTACATTGAGCCAATCTAACGGGGGATTTCGAAGCTTATACTTCGTGTTTTTAAACCAATACATTTTCTTGGATTATTTAACAATCATTTAAGGTATGTCTCATCTCCATTCATTCTTCCATAAATAAGCGCATGTTGCAATAACTATATAGACGTATTTCTCTCACACACACACACACACACGTCTAATTAATCCTAAATCTTTCCATAATTTTGTTCAACTGCCAATCGATTCTGAGTTCTATCAAACTCTCTCTCTCTCTCTCTCTCTTCATCTTTGTTTATGTCATATCATAATTCATTTTATAATTATCGTAGACTAATGTGTGATCACTGTATGTGATATTTAGAAAAAAATCTGACGCTCAACTGAAACCGAAGAAGAGTTTGAAGAGTTAGTTAGTAATTATATATATTCCGAAGGCAATTAGAATGTTCCTCCTCGTCGTCTGGCCGATCTCTTCCTTCGATCGTCCGGTAGAGAGCCGTACTGAAATCGGCCGTGCGAGTCGAGTCGCTTGTTCGCTTCGCATCGTCGGTATCTATACCAATTACGAACGGCGGCTGGCCAAGACGAAATTAAAGCTTTTATTTCGGCGTGCGAAGGGAAAGAAGCAACGTCGGCGGAGTCGAACGAGTGAGCGAATGGAATTAGCCAAGTGAAACGGTGAACCTCCGACCCTTCTACTCGAGGAGTAGATCTCTTATGGTTGTACTTAACGTATGTGTATCATGAATGTCTACTATATATATTCATTTTGTAAGTATAAGTATATCTTGTAGACAAGGGCCATACGTGTATAGATACGCTTATACTTTCTATGTTCTCTGTCACGCTACGTTGCTAAAGTTACGTGCTAAAAAATGAACGGCTTTGCCATTCCCCAAAATTTTCAGTCCGTATGTTTCTCTTCCTGTATCGTTCGAATCCGTCACACGCGGCGCATATTTGTGGTTTTCACGCATTCGTGAGTGAATATGATTTTCTTTCCTTTTTTTTCTTTATGATTGTAAACATTTATTTTATCACGTTGATTTAGTTTCTTTTTCTCTCTCTCTCTCTCTCTTTTATAATAAGATAGGAAACATTTGTTTTGTAATAAAAATTTTTAAAATCACTTTTAATGTATGTACGTGATCACAAATATAATTTGAATAATAGGCTAGAAATGAACGTAGTGTTTTTTTTCTAGAAATGTAGATTATTTCGAAGTCGAATGAATATAAATCATTTGAAAATCTTCAAACTTGTTTGTAATTGTGAGGTAAAATTTCTAAATAAATTCGTAACAAATTCTTAGGTAGAACATAATGTTTCCGTATTTAGGTTGAATTTAACTAATTTACTGTGTGTTGGGAATGCTTTCGATTCAGGTTAAGTAAAATTTAGTGGACGGACAACGGTACGCGTTATTTAGAAATTCAGATCCTTGAGATTAACTAAGTATCGCATTGGACTAATTTTGTCCGTTTAACGCGCTTTCTTCATAGGCATTTTATTTCTAACATTAAATAATAAAATTAATTAATTAATAATATAATAATTATATTAATTATTAATATAATTATATTATAATATATAAAAATAATATTAATTTAAATTATAATACAAATTATAATATAAATATATTATTAATATAAAAATTATATTAATATAATTATATTATATTAATTATAATAATTAAATGAATATATATATATATATATATCACAGTTTTTGTTTTCTTTTAACATTGTTCCAAATATTACTTCCAAAAGTAATGTTCGAATATTTTCATGATGAATTAAAAATGCATGAAAATGCAAAAAAAAAAAAAGAAAAAAAATGATGAATCAATCCTAAGATGTGATTGAATGAATAAATGAATGAATGAATGATGAAGAATTATTAAAAGGACACCGTTAAAAGAAACTTTATAGCTCTGTTTAGCTAGGACTAAAGACATCGGCGTCGTCGGCTAAGTCGGCGTCAGCGACGGCGAGGCACCGAGCGTACTTCCTGCCGCTTGACCGGAAGTCGCGAGTCAGAGGCTCGGCTCTACGTAGGCGTTACGCTTCCTTACGCGTATCTACACAGTCTCGTGGCAACGAAACAAGCAGTTTCGTCTCCACTATGCTTACTATTTGTCGAAGAAAGCAACCCTTCCTTTCTCTTGGCCTCTTTCTCTCTCTCTCTCTCTCTCTCATAGTTTAAACAATATTTGTCTAATGTATATATTGGATTGGTAAGAAAGTAATTTTGGTTTTCTAGTGTGAAATATTACTTTCTTGCCAATCCAATAATATTATATATATATAAATTTATTTCTATTAAATTTTTATAATATTTAAATAATTATAATATATATATTATTATATTTAATTATTTAAATATAAATTTAAATAATTTATAATTTTTGCCGGTACTTAGTATTAAAAAAGGAAAAAATATGCCAGTCGCGAATGTGTTATAACATACTTATATTATTTTATAATATAAATATATATATATATATATATATATATATATAT
>NW_015148987.1:1713340-1729077 GCF_001465965.1 Polistes dominula | reverse complement strand
TAACACATTCGCGATTGCTGACATGAAATTAAGGTCATTTAAAATTTAAAAAATTTAATATAAATAAATTTTTATAATATTTAAATAATTATATTTTATTATAGTATTATATTTGATATAAATAAATATATAAAATAATAATAATATAATAATAATAATATATAATTTTATAATATATATATATTTACTTACTACCGAAATTACTTTCTTGCCAATCCAATACTTTACTTTCTATGACACATAAATTTCATATAAATCCACGTAATATCCTTCATAAGTATATTTTCAGAATAAATACATAAAGAGAAAGGTATATAATGATTTTCACACAAGCATAAGAATAAGAAACAATATTTGAAGGTTCCCAAAAGCACAACTGACAAATTATCTTTCAAAATAATCTCGAGAAGAACAAAATTCTTTCAACCATTAGATTTTGCCCTTTTAGATAGGGCAACTTTTTTTATTTTAATACGAATGTAAACCAATGGAGATATTCATAATGGACAGAGTTAATATCGTATCCTGTATTAATGAATTTTTCTAAATGTAAGAATAAAAGAGAGACAAAATATTTGACGGTTCTCAAGAACAACTTGGCAATTAGATTTTGTTGTTTTGTATTTGAAGTGGTAATTAAGAAAAGAACTGGTCTATTTGAAATGATATCCATTTAAAGGAACAGTTTTCGCAATAGGTTTAAGCGGTGAAATGTAAGCGCCTACGAAAGCCATAAAAGTTACAAACCTGGACGATCCTCATTTCATGTAGGTTGAAGGCAGAACGAAGGGGAATACCTCGAAGAGACGGCTTCAAGCGTACATCCGGATGTGATATAAAGGAGAAGTCCGACTTTACTTAGAAGAGCCATTAAATTTTATTTCTTTTATTTCACATTTGGTATGTTTTAATCGATTGTAATCTTACCTTTAATCACTACCGCAACTTCATAGGTTTTGCATTATCAAAATGTATCCCTTGCTAACTTTCGAATGGACACTCATTTAATAAACAAAGTAATATTTATATATTTAAATGAGAATAAATGAAAAAGTTATATTAATTTATGTGAAAATCAAATTGACAAAACAAGGAGAAATTTCGAAAGAGAAAGAAGAAGAAGAAGAAGAAGAAGAAGAAGAAGAAGAAGAAGAAGAAGTGGTATCGTAAGGAAGAATAATTCTTCACTGGTAAGACTTAGTGGCTTGGAAAGAAATTATCTTCCGGTCCGTGCACTCGGCAGGAAACCTAATGTCAGTCTTCCTGTCGTGGGAATGTTCGTGGTCCGTATCAAGGTCTGGACGAATACGAATCGAATGAAATAGCAATTACCTTTTTAGAATAAACTTTTCATTCAATTCTGATTATCTCTTGACGATATATATATATATANTATATATATATATATATATATATATATGTTTAATATTTCATCTAACAAAAACGTATATAATTCTTACCTTACTCACAAATTGATTTCCTATCAATTCAAAGAGGAAATTGATTTTCAAGTTTCGAAGCAATTGAAAAAAAAAAAAAGCATTTAAGGAACGAACTGCTATCGAAAGAATAGTTTACAATTTAGGAATCGAATAAGTCGAAAGAGACGAACAAGAAGAAATTCCGTCCACGTTTCAGATGAAAAAGGATAGAAAAAAAAGGAAAAAAAAGAAAAAAAGAAAATTCAATGCTCCTTTTTTCCTGGCGTTGGAAGAAGCAGCCTTCTTCGATCGCATCTTTGAAGAAATTGGAAGGGGAATAGGAGGCATTGTCGTCGTGACAATCGGACGTGGCGCGCGTGCCACTATAGAAACGTGCCTTGAGTGGCTCCATCGAAGAGACCAGACGAGAAAAGAAGAGAAAAGGGAATAGAAAAAAAAAAAAAAGAAAGAAAGAAATAGAATAGAAAAGAAAAGAAAAGAAAAGAAAAGAAAAGAAGAAATTGAAAAGCACCGGTGGAGAGAAATCAAATCGCCGGAAAAGCTTAGAAATCCTGCAGCAGATATAAAAGGAAATGACGGCTAGCACGTGCTATCATATGATAAAAAGAGAACAAAAAATGTATGTATATAGTAAAAGAAGAGACTATGTTAGAAGAAGAAGAAGAAGAGGATGAAGTAGAAGAAGAAGAAGAAGAAGAAGTAGAAGAAGAAGTGGAAGTGGCGCGTGGCATCGCCGAATACGTATCCGATGCCGCCAGATGTTGCGGTGAAGCCTACAGCTGCCAAGCCTCGCTGCCCTCCTTTGCTTTTCCTCGCGGTTTTTTCATACTATTGAGCAGGTAGACGCCAACGCTTTCGTCCACTGGTGGTATTCGATGCTTTCCGATCTTATTCATCGGTCCTCGTATGATCGCTTTCCAACCAATCCTCGATATCGGGGATCCAATATGATCCAAATTTCTTTTACCTTCAGCGTATCATTTGTCATGCACATTTATTTTTGTACATTTTATATTTTTTTTACCTAGAAAGTAAGATTTTTCTTTTTTTTATTAGTAAAACATACAATATAGAATTTTATTGATATGAACTAAATTTTGTGTTTGATTTTGTTAATTGTTCAGTAAAATCCTTTTATGTGAACATTAATATTCTTGGTATAGCCTTCGATCGAACCAAACCTCATAGATAGCTAATGTAGCTATATTAAAAATAAATAATGTATAATCATTTTTATAGAAATTATTTTCTATTATATAGAATAGAATTATTTTTTTATATATATAATAGAATCTTTTTATATTTTCTAATAATAGACAAAATTGCATTTTTCTGTTATATAATAGAAACGACCTAGTTATACGAATCATTTTGTTCCCTGATAGGCCCATGTAAACGAAGTTCTACTATATTTATATTGATTCATACTGTTATATAATCTTAAATATTTCTACATCATAACTTGTGTAAAAGGATTGAAAATATGGGGATTTTTCAAAGATGTGTACGAATTCACGTATACGTATGTTACCTTGTATTTAGCAAATTATATATCTACATGAAAAAACTTCGATTGATTTTTTTTAAAAAGGATTCACCCTTTTTACTCGACCATATATCATAATTATTGGTCAAACATAAACTATACTTAAAGAAACATATGTGCCTATAAACATATTGTTGAACATTATTTATTATTGGTAAGATAAATTCATGTCTTTTTTTTTTTTTTTTTGTTAGTAGAAAGTATATCAAACTCCTCCCCCTTTTTAGAGTTTAATAAAGAAGAAAATTTGAATGGAGATTAATAGAGATGAAGAGGATGATTTCCGTATCGGTTCTTAGGACAAGACACACACATGGTAGGAAAAGGAAGAAAACGAGAAGGGGATTCTTCGTGCAAGAAGAATAAGATGGGAAGGAAGTGGCGGTGGGGGTCGAAAGCGAATATCCTTCCTGCCCAGGAGTTGTAAACAGGCAGCTGCTCGGATTTAAGCACGTGCTACCACTGTGTACTACGATATCTGCGTCATTGCGTAGCTAGGTAGGTTGGTATAGGCAGAAAGGTAGATGATTCTCTACTATACCGCTTAGCAAGCACGAGATACGTGTACTCGCACATGATTCGTGTATCCACGCGCACGATATACTCAACCACGCATGCGTGTCACCCTCCGTTTCTTCAACGTAATCAAGTCCCTTTCCTTTTGCCATCTATGAACGGTTCCATCTGCAATTTATTCTTTTCAATATCATTTCACAATCATTTCATTTTTACAATGATAAAATGAGATTTAATAATATGTCGATAAATAAATTGTATCATTCTACGTAGATTCATCTAATCGCACGGTTCAATCATAATTATGAAATTTGTATATTATATACCACGTATACTTGTGTAGGTATGCTTGTGAGTAATCTCAGAAGATTGGTAAATAATAAAATGGTCTTTTTTTTATATTTCTAAATGAATAAGAATGAAAAGTTCTCTTCGATGATTTGATTCTACAAAAGAAACGGTTTTACGAATGTAAAATATGATTTGAAAGAAACCTGCACAGTCGAAGATCGGGGACCCCTTGTTCAACTTAATAATATTCACCCCTCGGAATTAAAATCTGTCCGTAACTACGTAGACTCGTGCGCAAATTGGATCGCGATAAATTGTACGAATATTATTTTATGAGTTATCTTTTTAACGAATATTACTTATCAAGTTTGAACAAATGAAACCAAAATCTCGGACAATTGATGATTATTATATTTGCACCAAAATTTGCACCTGCAATGGTATTCTTGCTGATATCGAGTTGGTACTTTAGCAGATCGTGTATCTTACGAGATGTTCAGAACTAGAATATTACTGAGAATATTTATCGGTCAGCCCTCTCGTTGCCATACCTAATAATCATGCGACACCTGTTACGACATAACACTTACTTAATTGGAGGCCTACAAACAGCTGCCCACACGTCGAACCAATCACGGCGCTTTGCCTGAAATTCTTCGATGGTCGTGACATCCCCTGATCGCGCACCTGTTCCGATCGAATATTCTCCCGTGAAAAATCCTTGACCAAAATTTATTTTTACCAGGGAAAGTCGTCTACGCGGTTTCCAAAATGCACTCACAAATTACACTCTTAACACTGATTTCAGGAATATCGATGAAAATAAATCACATTTATCAGGTGTTACCAAAAATGCACCTGTCTGCAACAACCAATCGACTTAAACAATTTCAAAATCTCTGTCAAATTTGTGTTTTTCACGTTATGCATAAATGATGCGATACTTTTTATTTTATCAATTAATTTTTCACCCGAAATGTAACTTTGTAATAATAAATAACGATGTATGTAACACGTGCACCACAAATATAATATTACAGTATAAAGTATTATAATATTACATAATAAATTGATCCATTTTCAATAAAACTAGCATAGCTTCGAATGAATTCTACAAAAGTCCATTGTCGTTAATACCCAATGCGTACTCGTCTCGTGAACGATTGAAATACAATAGCACTGATCGAATATCAATTTCATGATTTCCATAATTAAGAAAGTGATCATTGATTTTGCATTAAATTCAATCGCTTCTCAAATAACAATGGTATTACATTTAGATGTTCGATCATTCATTCGATTATTTATGATTTTAATGGATTCAATTAGTACTGACGTCTTATTGAAAAACTTAATCGATCGACTAATAACATTTATAATGAACAACAGTTGAACTAAGGCGGTACCAATATTCAAGCTATTATTCGAAGCACAGATGGTTATTCTCTTTCAAATGGAAAACTTTTCTAGGTCGTAGAAAAAGGAGAGAACACCATCCGGCTAAGCCGCTGAGGCTCAGTGCGGTGTTTGGCTTGGTCGGTTATGATGGTGGTAGGAGGGCATGGCACGTGCCATAAAGGAAAGACATGCAGCCTGACTGGCAACGATGCTTCTTCTCTCTGTAGCATCCGCAAGGACGATCTTACATCTGTTGCTTTTTTCCCTTCTTAAGCTTCAAACTAAAAACGGCGCTCCACTTAAGATATGCTCTATCTTTACGTACCACCTGGTTTGTACAGAACCGATAACAGGATCGATGAATCTTTGTTCTGTACACACACACAAAATATATATATAGAAAGAAGAAGGAACTCTGACAAAAAATATGACTATGGAGTTTTTGAAATATTTCAAATCCTTCACATTTGTAATACGATATTCAAATATAACTGGACTCGTTACCATATGACGCTGAGAGAGAATACAATAAAAAAAAAAAAAGAAAAAGAAAAAAACCTGAAAAATTAGGTAAGGTCAATTGGTGCATCCACGCAAAAACTTTGGTCCAGCATCCACGTGTTTCGATCGGTAGGTGTACCATCTGTCGTTCTTTTTTTTTTTTTCACTTCTTTCTCTGGACAAATAATTAAGGTCGATCGAATTTTATGAAGAGCTCCTCGCATTCCAATTTACCAAGTACGCACGCGCGTCGTTTCATTATTCGTGCACTTTTAAGCACGTCTTATCTCAAATTTCTCTTTCGAATGAAGAGACAGGCGTTGTACTCTCTACCAACCTGCTCTCTTTCTCTCTCTCTCTCTCTCTCTCTCTTTTATTTTACGAACGAGGATGAGCGAACGCGTGCCACGAATTATCATTCCGCGTGTTCATGAACGCTCGATGGCTGACGTAGGTTAACAACCTGGTTAGTCTCTCTTATAATTCACTGATCACATTAGTACTTCACTTTATATGGTATGTTAACTCTTGTTTTTTACCTAAGTCATTCGTACGTATAAATTTAATGAATAAAATTAAGTAAAAAGAGATGGATCGATTTATCAGATGATTACATGAAATTGAATCGTTTAAGTATGCTTTTCTTCAAATTTCAAATCAGAACATTAATGATATCGTTTAAAAAAATAATTTACATAAGATTGAAAAAACGGTATTATATTTTAATAAAAAAAAAATGTAAATTGACTTTTAGATTTATACTTTGATAATATATCTATAATGATATTCGTATATAAATATATGTATTTTCAATTAGCGTAGTGCTTGTTTAACTTGACAACGTGCTAGATTATGACACGTAACATTTTTCGATCAAAAGGTAACTCGATGAAAGAAGGGACGTGGTAAGTAAAGAGTCTTCTCATGGAAAAGGGGAGAAGCCAAGGTAAGCTTGTGGCATTTTCGATAGCAATTTCATATCACTGCTCGGCTGGCACGCGGTACGTGTACGCTTTGCTTGAGATAGATGAAGGGGTGGAGGAGGAGGAGGAGGAGGTGGTGGTGGTGGTGGTGGTGGTGGCGGTGGTGGCGAAGGGGAAGAAAAGAGGAAAGAAGAAGCGCGAAGGGGAAGACGAGAAGGGGCAGATGGCATCGTCTTCTTCGCAGCCAAGTGGCAGCGGGCACACGCCAACCGAGTCGAAACATCTGCCGCTACTTCCCAGGAGTACAAGAGAACCACCGACTCGAAGGCAGCAGGCCCCTCTAACAGGCAGTCTCTTGGACTTGGAGACCCGGACTTTCTTATTTCGTATCTTTTCCAACCACTGTTTCCTCTCCCACCAGTTCTACCCCACCCCTCGCGAGCTTTTTCTCTTCCTTCTTCCTTTTTTCTACGAATTTGTGCCGGACGTGTATGGAGCACCTTTCCCTCCGGGGACCTTTTTCATCCTTGCTATTTTCACTTCAAGTTTTCACAGATGCCAAGCTGTTTCTAGCTATTCTGGTATTACTTTTGAAGAAAAACTTGTCGGTCAATCAATCGGATCTTAAACATGTCTTCTAGATGGCGATGTTACGTGTATTCGAGTTTGCTTATGTATAATAGATATGTACAATACATGCATGCATATGACAGAGGACTCATATTGAAATTGATCCGATGGAATGATTTGTTCAAATCAGTCAGGTGTTAGTAGTAGAAGAAGACAAAGCTTAAGACCGTCGTACTAAGCTCGTATTGTAAAAGTCTGACGCTAATCTGCAGAACAGAGAAAGCTGAATAAAAGAAAACGAATATCTCTGATTTCCCCTTCGTTCATCTTCTCGGCATCTGGCACACCAGTAGTAGTCCAAACATACTTTTGTCATGAGTACCTATCCTCCTGTGAGTAAATGGCTCATACCTGCCGACGGATCGGCAACGAACAACCGGCAACGGCCCAACGCCGGCTGCATCGTGTAATATTCGCGATACTTGCTGATCAATGCCAAAGAGCACTTGCCTCCTTGAGTTTCTGCTAGGCGAACACTGTCCGACCCGGTGGAAAGTGTCAATAGGATCTTTATATACGTTGGAATATCACTGTGAGGCAGCTGCTTAACGGCAAGCACTGAAATCACCACGAGTGCGATATAGGGACGAGTATAATTTAACAGTGTTCAATTTCGATCAGTCAGTAGGTCAAGAAAAACAAGGTGTTTAGAAAAAAAAGAAATTATCTTTTTCAATGTTGTCATATTAAATATTCGTTTGGGTTGAAAAAAAAAAATGTTTTTCAAAAGCCACCAGTTAAATAGTCCTTCTGATATCGGCAAATCAGAACAAGTACTGTGAACTTGAATCAACTATTTATTCGATCGGCAGTACATATGCGAGAGATCAATTCAAGGTTTCGTCGAAGGACAAACCTGTGATTATATTATTGGTGCGACGTGTTTAAGAAAATATACGGGTATATTAAAAAACAGAGGGATTCTTTAAGTTACCATGGTAAAAGACTTGCTCGACTCGTGGATTGGTTAAGGCCAATTATCGAGCCTTCTGGGCGTTTCACCGGTTTTGGAAAATGTTCTCGATTCGTTAGAAGTGAACCTCTCGAATTAACGAGGCCGATAACGGTGCCGGCAGGTGCCACGTGCTCGAAAACATCGTGGGTTACTCGTCATTCTTGTTTTCTCGCTTTGGACTCGCGATATTTAGCATCGTAGTAGTACGAAAGTACTCGCTTCTGAGAAACAGAAAAAGAGGGAAAGTGGGGGAGGTAGAGAAAAAGGTTGACAAAAATATACGTCAATCCAATCTTTTATCGAACTACAAGTTGTACGGGAAAACGAATTATCTTAATTTCATCTAATAAATTATAATGATCGTATAAAAAAAAAAAGATATAAAAAAATGACTGGATATTTATTTTATTCGATATACCGGTATTTTTTTTTTGTTATCTGACGTAAAGTTTATTAAAGAATCCCTTCATTCTCATTTTGAAGGCCTGCATGAAATCTTTTTGCCACGCTAAATCATTGCGTCTTTAGCTGGCGGCCTTTTTTCCCCTCATTTCCTCTGAGAAACAAGGGAAACCCTCGTCGTTGAAAATTTTGGCAGCTGTTCGGGATACGGAAATGACCCTGGACTCTCGGCTTCTCTTTCTTTATAAAAAAAAAAAAAAAGGGCATGCAAGGAAAGAGGAAAGCGGATAAGGTAACAAAAAAAAAAAAAGAAAAGAAAAGGACGATCTATTTGTCTATTCACTGATTAAAAATGCAAATCTCGAAGATACGAATAAATAATTATTCCTTCTCTTTTTTTTTTGGGGGGGGGGGGTGGTTTATTCTTTCATAGTAAGAGAGGTTTTTTTTGTCATTATTTTTGATGCAATTTCGTGATAATTGTCGATTTCATTTAGAGCGTCTAATTATGAGAGATCTGAATATTGGATGCACTTTCTTCGTGAGATACTTTCCCGTAGAACGAACTTCTACATGGAACAATGTAATGAGATATCGATTTTGCACCTGTTGTCTTGATATAAGTAATGAGAACGCTCCAATGATTAACCAACTATTGTACAAGAAGATATACATCGACGCAAATTAATGATCGTTCTACATTGATTAAATTTCTTTCGATTGTTCGATATTCATATATTATTCTGTAATATTCACTAATCATATTCCTAATTAGTATTATATTATTATTATTATTATTATACAATTGTCTATATATCCATAAAATACACTTGACACAATTTGTGAATTATGCTTCATTAATTTAGATCGTAAATTCTGTTAAGTATTTATTAGTTACGAACGTTTAACGAAACAGTCAAATCAACGACATTCGGTTGTTAATCCTATGATTTATTATTTCTATTTTCTTTTTCTTTACCCTGCACCGTTCCTGTTAACGGTTGCGTCTCTTTTTGAATCATCAAGAAGAAGATCCGAGGAAAGACACGCAAAAGGTGGTTTTACGTTATGATTCAAAAGATTCTCTATGGTCTTCGGGGTGTCTTGCAGCTGTTCCTAACCTCCTCTTCTATTTTCTCGGTGCTCTTCTAACGCATTTCGTTATTCCAAACGTCTTCTTTTAACTATCCCTTAGAATTATGCTTATTCATTTTACCAATCGAAACTCGAATACAAAAATCCATACTCAAAGTAGCTTCTGCATTGATCTAACACTTCTTTAAGTAACCTAAATCGAGAGATTGATTGGGGCAGGATAAAAAACATTTTCGAAGGTGGTAACGATCCCTAAAAGATTTCGAAGGGTTCGAGAAAAAGAGAATGGATGGTCGACAGATTGCCGGCTTCGATCGTAGTCTTTAAGGTTTGCCAGCCGGCGAACCTCGGCTTCTTCTTCTTCTTCTTCTTCTTCTTCTTCTGCATGCTTTTGCCCGCTTCACGACTGACTCCTGCCATCAAAGATTTCACCCTGCGAGACTTACATATCAACGACATAAGGTATTTTACTTTTAAGAAAAACACGGCTTTTCCATTATTCCCAACAATTTGTTTGTTTTTTAGTTCCATTTCTTTTTTCTACGTACCATTATAATTAATTGACAACAAGAAAAAAACATGGTTATTTATTATTGAAAAAACGATATTTATTATTTTTTTGTTAGGAACTATTAAAAACTACTTTTAACTCCAAATTGTACGATAGTATCAGTAAATATTGATAATAGTGAAAGATATTGATAATAGTATCGGTAATAGCGGGAGTATTATCGTCAACAGAATTACCACCGGCAACACCACCACCACCACCACCACCACCACCACCACTACCACCACCGTCGCCACCACCACCAGCAGAAGTAGCAGCAGCAGCAGCAGCAGCATGAGCAGGAGCAGAAGGCACTAGCACTAGCACCGGCCCTCACGACCACCAGGTGCTACCCACCTTCGGTACCTCCCCGTTCTCGTCTTGAAAAAAACCTTCTTCGTGAGTTCGGCCCTCCCTTTCTCCGCTTCTTCTCTGGCTTTATTCCTCGAGATTTCCACCATCTGCAGCTTCGTGCCACTCCTCGCACACGGAGGCTCACGGATATCTATACGGATACAACAGACGTGATCCACCCTACCTACCTTCCCCTCCTATTTCCCTTCTCTCATACTTGTCTTCTCACATTTGCACGTTATCCTCTTTCTCTTTCTCGTTCTCTCTATCTAATTGTAAGTAGTTGTTAAAACTAAATCCATATACCAAGATATCTTACATCTAAAGAACCCTTATAGTGTTGAACAACGATATATCGTTTGCTACACTTGCGAAAAGTCCCGAATACGACATATCGATAAAAAGAATTATGATATGACATAAACAAAGATGAAGAGAGTGAGAGAGAGAGAGAGAGAGTTTGATAGAATTCAGAATCGATTGGCAGTTGAACGAAATTATGGAAAGATTTAGGATTAATTAGACGTGTGTGTGTGTGTGTGTGTGTGAGAGAAATAAGTCTATATAGTTATTGCAACATGCGTTTATTTATGGAAGAATGAATGGAGATGAGACATACCTTAAATGATTGTTAAATAATTCAAGAAAATGTATTGGTTTAAAAACACGAAGTATAAGCTTCGAAATCCCCCGTTAGATTGGCTCAATGTACTCTATGAAAGTCGAATTAAAATTCTCTTATTGATTGTTGTTGATATGACTTTCRGAAGAATAAATTTGATTTAATACGAATATTATTTTCATTATACATATGTGTAGCCTTCGGAGAATCGTGTAAACAACAATCGATAGAAGAATTTTAACTGACTTTCATCGAGGACATTGAATCAGTTTACTGTTGGATTTCGAAGAGGACGGTGTGTTTAATTTATATTTCGTGCTTTTAGACTACAATATACATTTTCTTTGATTAATTATCAATTATTTGAGGTATGCGTACAATCTATTAATAATTTTAATTGTTTAAATTAAAATAATACTTGGTTTAATGTGTTCTTGTGATCAATGATGACTTTGAGTTGCAAATTTTCATCTAATAAAATATCAAATTAAAAGTTTTTTTTTAATTTCAGGTGTATATTAATAGGTACATATATATATTAACATACTTGGAATATTAAAAAATGTTAATTATTATTAAATTTAATTAAATTATATATATATAATATTAATTAAATTTATAATAATATAAATATTAATATTTATATTATTATAAATTATAATAAATATAATTTTATTTAATTTTATATTTAGTTTTAATATAAATATAATAATTATATAATAAATTTTATATAATATAAATAATAAAAATTATATAATAATAATATAAATAATAATTAATAATATTATAATATATATATATATATAATTTTAAGACAAATGCATATTTTTGTATTATTTTTATTGTAATGGTTATTAAACTGATTTTACATTTAAAACACCTCTTTTGAAAATATGTAATTAAGTAACGACAATTATAGTTTAATACAAATTATTGGTATTGTTCAATTAGTTATTGAACAATAATCATTTGTAAATTTGAGAAACCTTTTTTTAGATGTTATTCGTAAAAACACGTTAATGGAACGATCTTGTTACATAGTGAAAGAAAATAAGGACGGTAGAATGGGGAGGGAGAAAGAGAAAGATACCATGGTCCCGCATTCTTTTTATTTCATGAGGCAATATATACTCCATTACGATTATTGTCTGAAAATGTAAAATGAAGTGTGTTTCTTTCTCTTTTTCTTAAAATAACATAGTAAAAAATAAAATATTATTGTATAATGTATTGTTCATTATATTCTATCGAATTTATATTAACACTTTAATGGCCGCTCAAATGACATGTGTGTGATAGCTGGAACAATCATTATTGGTTGTCATTTATTTATAACTTTTTATATATATATATATATATATTTATTATATAATAATATTATTATATATTATATTTTTTTAATATTATTATATTAAAATAATAATTACAATATTTCAATATAATAAAATGTAATAATATTTTATTTAACGTTATTACATATTTTTATATATATTATTATATATTTTATTATTTATCATTATATAAAATTAAGTTTGTATTATTAAATTGTTATTGTTCTTTTGCTTTATGTGAATTTTTGTCGTGAATATAATTTCACGTTTTTGTTTTTGTTTTTTTTTAAATAAATAAATATTTCCACAAAATATTTGGCAACGTTTGATCGTGTAGACATGTGACCATTAAATTATTAAAGAATAAAATATAATAATATAAATTTTTTCTTGAGCATGATATATATATATATAAGAAAACAAAAAAATGGTACTACTTTTCTTTTGGCTGATAAGTCAAATCGAAGGTATGAAAGTGGTAAAGTTTACAAGTTTATATCTCGTAGGTTTATTAAAATTGAAGCTCGACCTTCCTCGTTATGTTATATCCATCGACAAGTTAAAAAGGTTCTGCTTTCGCAGCTGCTACCGTTGTTCGAAAGTTGTTTACACTTTTGCCAGTATATGCACATACACGTACATATATGTTGTTGGTATAGGTATATATATATATATATAAGAACTTACATAAATACATGTATAATATGCTTGCTTCAGGAGAGACATCTATCCAAGGTATTATCATTGGCGCCAGAGAGATGGATGAAAATGTTGTGTTGTCACGAAAAAGGAACCTTCCGAACAATGTTAACTTTCGTGAGAATATATCAAGTTTGTGCAGGTGATACGATGAGCGGCTTTACTTTTCAAAGTTCTTTTAAAAAAAAAAAATATATATTCAAATATTGCAAAAACTTTAGACCAGTTTTTTTCTTTTACTTTTTTGTTTTTCATTGAAAGAAAATTATTTTTATTATTATAAAGTCTATTTTTGTTTATAGAATAAGTTAACAATTCGTTGATAATTTATTTAAAACATTTCGTTATGATTATTGGTATTTAATCAAATATTAGTGTTAAAGTATAATCAAATCTTAATTGTATGAATACTTGTTCGATTAGATTAATGGTATTTCTATTTCAAAATTTGTTTAGGACAATTATGGGTTCTGTGGTAGATATAATAGATTATTAATCCAAATCTAAGAGTTGTGGATTGTCACGTTCTCTGTTGTAAATAAATTCTACTTTTTTTATAAATAATGATGATTTATTTGAAATATTGAACAAATTATTATTTATATTGAATAAAGTATTTATATATACCAAAATCATTTATATTATTAAATATTGATAAGGTTAATAAAAATGATAACGAATTAATTGTCAATCTTTAATGGAAATTAGAGTTAAATAAATATTTCTTAAATTACCTTACATTATTTTTACAAATATTAATCTAATTATAATAAATAAATTTAAAAAAAAATAATAAATAAATAATATTAAATAAATTTATATTAAAATAATAAAATTGTATAAAAATTATATATATATTATATTAATATATTATATATATATGTATATATTTTTTATTATTTATTTTTATTTATTATATTAAATTATATATTAAATTCTTTATATATTATTATTATATATAAATATTAAATTATATTAAATTATATTATATATATATTATAATATATAATAAATATAGTATATAATATAAGAGTATAATAGTATAATATAAATATATATAGTATAATATAGTATAATAGTAAAAATAATATATAATATATATATATATATAATAATATATATAATAAATATATTTATATTAATATTAATATAAATATATATAATATTAATATAATATAATATATAAATAATAATATTAAATAATAGAAATAAATTTATATTAAATTAAGAATAAAATAATATATATATATATATAAAAAAAAAAAAATAATAAATAAATTTCTAGAAAATAATAAACCATTATCAATATAAGAAATTGATTTTGTAAATTAAAAAAAAAAAAAATCACAAATTTTTCCTTTTTTCTTTTTTACAATTTAACAATGTTGTAAATAATAAGTTGAAAAACATTTTACATTTAAGTGGAACTTTCGAAAGCAATTTAATCGCGAAGCGTAATGTTTCATTTTTTTTTTGTTTTTTTTTTCTAATCGAGAAATCGATTATTCTTTGCAGTAAATAACGCGTTTCGCTTCGGTGAAGCTTCATTTAATTTAACTAGACTAATTCGACATCTAACTTTCGTTTCCAGCGTTTAATTAACGAACATCTCTAACAACGTGCTTAAATTAGTGTCCGATCTAACGTTCTTAATAAATCCTTAATATAATTTTTTTTTGTTCTTTTTCTTTTTTTTTTTTTGTTCTAAATGTTAAATAAACTTAATCTTTTTTTTTTTTTATAATTTAGTTGTGTGATGTCACGAGAATAATCGAATCGAAAATATTGAATAGTAATACTGTGAAACACCTTCACAATATCGTACACTTCATTACCCTTTGATATATCATGCTCTAATTGTTTGCTCGTTCTGTAAATAGCAAGAATACAGTAAAAAAAAGAAAACTTTACTTAAGTTTTGTCATTATATATATCTATATATACTAGGTGTATAGAAAAACTCAAACTCATGTTCACTTTCTATTTTCTTGAATTTATTGTTTAATGTATTTTTAGATATCGAGTTAGCATCATCATTCAAGCTATCCTAAGAACAGACACCGGGAAACAAAGTGAAGGTTATTTTCAGAGGTATGCAAAAAAAAAAAAAAAAAAGAAGACATCACGATTTTCGAGGTTCAATGGGGTTAAAAGGAATTACATTATCTTGGAGAGTTCAGGCGTGAGAGCAGGAAGACTCGCGAAAGGATCTATTTTGTTCGCTGAACACCCGTTGCACACCCGGTTAGTTCCTTTTCTTTCCTTGCCCTTTTTTTTTTTTTTCTTTTTTTATCAAATCCTTTCAGATTTATTCACTGTTAATTTTTATTTTTTATTTTTTAAACGATAATATTAACACTATGACGTCTGGTCTGAGTCTACGTTGGTGTCATGCAAAAATTATCTGGTAAGTGCCGGTGGCTTCACATTGGTGCTATTTGGAAATTATATATGTATACATATATATATATATATATATATA
>NW_015148987.1:1675250-1708763 GCF_001465965.1 Polistes dominula | reverse complement strand
TATATAATAAAATAATATTATAAAATTCTAATATATATAATAAAATAATATATAAAATTCTACTATGTAATAAAATAAAATATAAAATTCTAATACATAACAAAATAATATATAAAATTCTAATATTTAATATAAAATAATTTTATAAAATAATAGATAAATGGATTTATTATGATAAAAAATTCATTATAAAATACAAAAAAGAAACAAGATAATATAACAAATATAATTAACATAAGATTATATACCAATGTGTATTACAATTAATATTTAAAGATAAAACTAAAAATAATAAATAAAAATTACAATTTATTCGAAAAAGGTTCTTTATGACAAAAAGAGACAGACCTTAATTATGAACAACGTTGAGTAGGTATTAAAGTAGGTCATTGTAATTAATGCTGCTTGCTACTAATTTTTTTTTTTTTTTATATATATATATATCTCGTATATCGAAAGAAAGATACGCGCGAGGACAGGCCATTTACCTCGGAAGAAGAAGAAGAAGAAGAAGAAGAAGCGCACTTTGGGAAAGTCGACGTCGCCGGTGGCGCTTACACTCACTTTAAACCCTTTCTCCTCCCTTTCCTCTTTTCCTTCCCATCCCACCAAATACACGAATAAGTCACAGTGAACGGGAGGATGAATGTATTCACGATACGTAGATATAGTGAATTTGCTGAAGTGGTGAGACAACGATTAAAGCGACGGTACATTCATACATGCATACACACCAGCTGAAACGTTTCTTTTACCATAACAATACCATGGTTCGTCATAGTCATCGTAAACGCGCTTCGGTCGTATTGTTCTACGGTTTCCCACACGCGATGTGTACGTGACGCGAATTCATCGTCTTAATGGGACTAAGAGACCAAAAAGAAAGAAGGGGAGAGAGATAATAAAAAAGTATCTCTTTAGAAGTTTTAAATATTTTCAAGCTTTTCAAATATTTGCAACAACAACAACAAATCGAATGTTTTAGTTAGTTGGATATTCGTTTAAACAGCTCCTTTGCTAAATCAATTAACTTCTTCAATCAAAAATAGAGTAATTCGTGTTTATATATATATTGTCATATTATTTATTATTTGTATTTATTGTATTTGTATTTTGTATTGTTGTATATATTGTCATATTATTTATTATTCAACAGAAATAAAAAATATTTCTTATTTAATGGTATTAATATCATTACTAAAGAAATCAATTGTAAATATGAAAAGTTGAGCATCCATTAAGTACTTTGGCACTAAAATTTAAAAATAAATCAAAAATGAAAGTTAATTGATTTGGCTTGTATCTTCATTATCATTTATCAATTTTTATAAAAAATAAACGATAAATTTTTGTTGAAATGTCAAAAAAAGGGCTTGACAAAATTATTCGGTTGAAATTTCGTTAAGAATTGTCTTTTGTTAGCTTTAAATCAAAGATGACAAATGAAGAAGGAACGAAAGAAGTTTTTTCAAAGATCCCCATTGAACCTTCTGGTCCCTTTTCCTTCTCCCCTTATCTTCCAACCCTTTTTCCTTTACGACTAATAGATGTAACCCTTTTACCTTTCTTCCTTTCTCGTTCTTCGTTTCACTCCCTCGCGTCTTCCGACAGACCGAAAGCGAGCGACAGATGCGGCTGTTGCTGCTGCTGCTGCTGCTGCTGTTGCTTCTTCTGCTTCTTCTTCGAAGAATCCCATCCGTCTCTTTTTTGATCACTTTCATGGCATATACGTTGGTAGACTGCAGGTATACACTCCTAACAGCTAGGCATAATAAATGGATATGCGAGCTTTTTCTATTTCAATGTGTCATAGATTGGAACTATCTAGTATTACTATAGGTTCATTGTCATTTTTTCAACTAGGCGATATCCAACCGAGCGTATACACATCTTCCATTTTTCAGAAAAAAAATATTGAAAAAGAACTTTTAGATGAAATGAATAAGCAAGATGAGGAAGTTGACAAATGCGATATAATGAAATAATATTCGAAATCGGTAATAATAATAATAATCTATAATTTTGATAAATGTATGGAAAAAAAAGTGATAAAAAATTATTCGTTTAATTGAAATTTCATTCAATTGCTTGATAGTATAGACAAGGATAGACAGAGAGATACGAGTATGTATCTTTCACAGTTTAATATTTGTTTAGGAAGTTAGTAGGTAAACGAAGCAAAAGAACGTTTGCGAGATAAACAGGATGAGGAGAGACTCTGTTGAAAAGAAAGAAAAGAAGATGGAAGGAAGAGAAGTTAAAGAACGGAAGGAAGAAGGAAAGAAAGGAGGTCCGCTTCGGGCCGGGAGAAACAGCAGCTGCATCACTCGATACGTATCGTGTTGGGACTGAGTTTGTGGTGGGGAGAATACCCGCCGGGGTTACTCCAGAGAGATTATTATCGGTCGGATCAAGAGCTTCGTTCAAATTCGCTAACATTCGGAAAAGTTCGGGCGCGTGGCACCGCGTGCCGTTCCCCCACTACTCAACTGAACCAAAAGAGGACCTCAGGCCCGCTTCTTTTCTGACCTACCATCGATATATTCGGTGACTTCGATTTTGTTACTCGTATTTCGATTTTATTGTACCGATCAATACCGATCGAATATATTTATTGATTCGTAAAGCTTTTTTTTTTTTTATATATCTACTCGTAATACGATCTAAAAAAAGCAGACACGATAACCAAAGTACTATATTCACGGAATCACGTTTTCGAGAAACAATACGACTTCGATGAATCACAGCGTGTTCTTCAAGTTTATTATTCCGAGCGACGCCTTCAAGCGTGCCGATGTACGAATGCATCCTACGTTTCTTCATGCTTTCTGTTAAAAGAAAGTGTACTTACATTTCCCACGGTGGTACCAAATTCGAGATTTACTCCTGTCTCGTCTGTCCTTGATCGTTTCTAACACTTTGTAATCTCGTAGCGTCAATATTGAAACAATGATCGTTAGAAAATACCTCTTAAAAAGAAATAAAACTTGGAAATTTGTATTGTTCGTTGATGCAATCATTTCAATTATCTTGGGATACAAATGATATTCATGAGAATATGTTTATTTGAAAATTTCGTATAAAATAAAAATTGATGAACATAGATGAAAAAAAGTTTGATAAAAGAACAAATTTATCTTCCATTAGAACTATATATAAACTATTTGTTATTATATATTTTACCTTGTAAAAAAGGTAAGATATAAATTTAGAAAATAACAAAAAATATCTGAAACATAGTAACTAATCTAACAAATACAAATGTAAATAATATCAACTAACAAATTGGAAGAGATGAATGATTGCGAAGAATTCAGTTATAATAAATATGTTCTGTTGAAAATAACATTAAAAATAATTTATTTGTTGGCTAATTTTCTTGGATGAGCATACATTTTCATTAATATGTGAACGAAATCGTAATTTGCAAGGACAATAAAACTTGGCTCTTGAGCGATTCATTGAGTTTCTTGTAGCCAAGTATATGCATATGTAGTGTATACGGTCATACGGCAAAGAGAGCTCGTACGTTCGCGATCTTGCTCGTAACACATGAACCGAACGAAGCCCATACGTATGTATGTATGTATTCGCGATCGGCAGTATGAATGAAAGAGTGAGGAAGGAAGGAACGAACGAACGAGCGTAGAACGACGAAGGGAGTCGCGTGACGGATCCACGTGCTGTGTGTGCGCCAGTTATGGCAGAACGTAACTACGTTTACTGCTGGTGTATACACGCATCAACAACAACGTATATGATACATATATAAATATGTATATGTAGATGCACGCGCGCGTACTCATATGTAAGGAAAGAAGGAGGTTTAGTTTCTTACTTGTACAGGTTACATATGCATGCATTACCGTGGTCGTGCACGAACGCAAGAAGGACGGAGTCAAGTGACGCAGTGAAGAAGACATAAAGAGTAAGGGGATGAATTTAAAGAAAGAGAGAGAGAAAGAGGGAAAAAGAGGGAACTCGATGTGGCGGCGAAGGTAAAGAGGCCGGAAGTGGTTCCATCTGGCTCCCCCGTTGGTTTGACCTGTTGAACCACTCGTGACCGGAAGTATAGCATACACCTACGGGCTCTATGGAGGTAGCACTTTTTTCTCGCGACGAACGATACGACAAAGGCTTCTTTTTACTTCACGATACTTTATCATTTCGGAACCTGGCGTTATTTACCAGATATAACGTAGCCATGATTTACTTACCAGAGTTGCTTCGTTATAACTGCACAACTTCTTCTTCTTCTTATTTTTTTTATCATCGAGTAAATAACCGTAACCGCGTAGACACCGATTGTTGTCTCGCGTTCACGATTATTTTTTTAAAGTGTGGATGATCGTTAACGATAAGACTCGGCATCAAATTTCTCATAGCATGTATTTAAAATCAAATCGACGACGCTCTCTTCTCGTTACAGTGGAGACGTAAAGTGACACTTGGCGGAGTTTATGGCGGGGGTTGGGCTTGTAATAGCTAACACCGGGGAGTAAGAACGAAAAGTGCGATTCGTTTTGGGGAACAATAGATTGCATCGATACGTGCTCGAGACAGGTCCAAAGCATTATATTCCGAGTACAATACCTCGAGCAGGAGGCAGTATGTGCACCGTAATAATCTGTCACCCCCGAACACTGGCGCGTATGGAACATGTTAGGGTTCACCGCACCCTATTTGATAAATATGACGTCACGAACAGAAAGCTCTCCAATAGGAATCTTTTCATATTTTATCCCGATTGTAGGAAAATTCAGATGCAATGGTGAAATTCGCAAAATTGAGACAATACGAGCATAATTAAAGTTACTTAGCGAATAAGGGTAAAAAAGGGTAAGGGTAGAATGTGCGAGGTGAATCGGAAAGATTAGTCGAATCAGAGAGGAGGGTCGGGCGATTTCACGCATCGTCGCGAGTCTCGCTTCACGTAAGAAGCGTAATTCGCTGAAAAAAGGAGGGGAGTGTGACGTCACGAAGTGTAGGACGCGGCGCGTGCCAGCGGGTCCAGAAAGAGAGAGAGAAAAAGAGATGGATAGGAGAAAGAGAAAGAGAAAAAAACAGAAAGAGGGAGAGAGAGAGAGAGAAAGAGAGAGAAAGGTATGGGGTACGTCTGGTAGTGGCATAGGGACAGAAAAGAGCGAGAGAGGTAGATGGAGGAAAAAAGGGTGAGGTGGCCGGGGTGTCGCGCGGCGGAGGTAGATCGTGGCACGGTGGTGGGGGTGGGCGCGTGCAGCCGGCCTGCAGCTGCCTTCTTTCTCTCCCCTCTTGCTCTGCGCACCAGCCAGAGTCCCTACGGTCGCACTCTGCCACTGACGCAGCCGCTCCTTGTGCCCGTCACCCCTCTAGCGTGCGCGTTCTGCCACACAACCCCTCTCTACAGGGAGCCGGCGGGACCACAATTATAAGTAGGGGTGCTCCCGGCTTACTGCCTTCAGTCGAGGGTTGAACTCGCTCTTGTCACGTTCGCGTATAAGTTCATCTTTAACAGAAAACACGAGGAACACGCGCACCCAGTGTTGTTTACGCACGAAAGACGGTGTGTTATTTAGATCGGGAATACAAGTTCACGTGTAATACGCCAAATAAACGATAATAAGGAAAAGGACGATAAGGATAAGAACAACGCAAACTTTCTCGAAGAGAAGTGAGTTTCGCGCCCCGTAAGGACACGCACGCGCACATATAATTTTGCGTCTTGTCGGTAGATCAACCTCGCCATCTGCCGGCCTTCCAATCGGATACAGTGTGTGCCCTAAGAGTCTTCTGTTAGTCAATGTCAGGATACTTGCCGTTCTCCCCGTTGTGTGGCGCTGATGCAACTATTTTGAACCACTAGGACGAGAGAGAAGTCGTGAAGACAGAATAACGTCTTCTCAGCGAACGAAAGAATAGGGATATTACGAGCTTACGAAGAAGTTACTTTCACGCGAGAAAGGAAAATAACAAGTGTACAGAGGAGGGAAGATTTCTTGCTGGTGAATCCAGTGGTACTTGGTTCTCGAAGAGCCAACTTTCGTGACTCGTCTTCTTTCCTTTTCTCCTCTTTTTACCTCTTTTCTCGCTCGCTCTTTTGCCTCCCACGAAAAGTCATTCCTCCCTCTTGGAAGTCCCGCCAGGAGCAAGAAAGCAGGAGCTCTCTCCCTCTTGCTAACGTTCCACCTCCAGCTTGGTCTTACTGCAAGTCCTGCCCTACCAGCGACAACGCACCCTTTTCTTCGTTCCTGGGCCTTCTCTACCTCTCCCCACCATCACTACCGCTATTCGCACGCTCTGTCTCTCTCTCTCTCTCTCCCTCTCACTTCATCTTCCTGCTGCAAGGAGGGCAGACTCGGCGGCTCGTGTCAGTAGTGTGTGCGAGACAGTGCGGCAAGGCAGTACGGCGAGTCAGTGCACGGCGACTCGTCGTTGTGTTGCGACGGTTGGCGCGGAGAAGAGTGTTTAAGAACGTGTGACCCTTTTTTCTCTCTTCTCCTCGGTGCTGCAATAAAGTATGCTCGTGGCGAATTGTCGTCCTATTCGTGCTTTTTCTTATAATTATAATAATCCATCAATTTTTCATGGCTAAAGTAGTGCTTCGTGCTACTACTATTTACTGCTACTACGTTACGACAAGCTGCGAACTATCGCATTGAGGACCTCTTTCTTCTCTCGCTATCTTTCTCAGCGTGGGAACGACGTAACAGCGAGGAAGAAACATCCAAGAGAGACCCCTCTTCCCTTCTTTGACCCCTCCCCCCTGATCGAGGCGTCGTCCTTCCTTTATCTCCATTTATATATCTATATGTCTATACATATATATGTGTTTTTCGGATCATCGCGTCTTTCTCTCTCTATCTATCATCTGTCTATCTCTCTCTCTCTCTCTCTCTTTCTTACTCTTTGCAGTAAGTTAGAGAAATAAAAGGAATAAAGTGTTATATATATTATCGGGGGAGTGTGAAGTGATCGTGTGCTCGACATAAAAAAGGGGAGTAATTAATACAGCGATATTCCCTTAAAAGCTTATTACAAAATTCAACGATTTTTCGGTTTTCGGAAAAGCTATAATAAGGAGAGTAAGTGAAAAAGTGCCGCGAACGGCAAGACGCCGCAAATCTTCGCGAGTTCGCAAATACCGGACGGTGTATACGCATATTTAAAAGGAGGAGGAGGAGGAGGAGGAGGAGGAACAGCACCAGCAGTAGCAGCAGCAGCAGCGGCAGCGGCAGAATTAGCTAAAGAAGGACTAGGATATATCTCTACTGAAAGAAGGAAAGAAGAGGAAGGAACGTTATCGTGGCTATGCAGCCTCGCGAAGCTATTACCGGAAGAAGATAACGCCGACCGTAAGTCGGACAAAAGACGAATCACCACGGTGGTCCACGCGCACAATAGACGCGTAAACATTCGAAGGCTTCGATTAGCCGAAACATGTGGACCACGATGTTAGTGTGGACGGTTGCCGTCGTGCTTCTACCGTCACCCCGTGTGGTAAGTTTCATACGTTTACGTTTACTACCCTCCTATCTTCCTACACAACGAGAATATGCCGCTGCTTGAGACGCCCTTTGCCACGGAGACATACAAACTTTGCATTAGAAACACTCAATTGAACCTGTAAACACACGGAGATGTGCGAATAACGATGTAAACACGCAGAGGCTAGGATAAATAAATTGATTACGTTCGTTGCGATTAGAGAACAGCAAGTTATTATCTTTCCCTTTGAAGCTCGTGGTAAATAGATGATGATAGGTTATCCCTTTTTCAAGAAGAGATTCCCCGAACTTTATGTCGCATTACGCATGAAGAGATCCCTACTTCTTTTCTTGTTTTTTTTTTCTTCTTTGACTACATGCCCAGCTGGATCGCAACAAGCTTATTCTTCCTGGGAGATGTTTCTTTCAATTTATACTCTTCTTCTTCTTCTTCTTCTTCTTGTTTTCTCTTCTCTTTTTCTCTTCTCTTTTTCTCTCTCTCTCTCTCCCTTTTTCTGGACTCTTTCCTTTTCTTACCGTGCGCCGGCAAGAGGCAGGGGAAAAAGTATCGAGATACGCTGCATGCAACTCTAAATCTGGATCCACTCTTTTAGAAGTGTCTAGCTTCTCCTCCCCCTTCTCGAGAGACCGTTCCAGGCGCAAGCAACTCTCTTTGCTGGTAAAAGAACCCAAGCAAGCTTCACACGCTATACCTACCTACTAATGATTGTTTCTTCCATTTGACCTTCACTCATCGAAGATAGTATACATTTCAAAGGTTTTAGATGCGCTTTGTTCGTTTGAAAGGTGCCGCTTTTTTCGGAGTGTCACAAGGACAGCTATTATTCGGAAAAAGATGCATGTCCTTTGAAATGATTTTGTGACGAAACATACCGGCGGTCTGTTCCGAGAATACGCAACGGCGGCCATTCTCGTTCCCTAAATAACCTTCCAGCGCGCCAAAAATGAGAATTTCTCATCGAGATATCTTCCCGACGCGTCTACAACCCTTTTCCCGATGAGATTACATTTGGCTTAGTAAGGACTATTCCAAGAAATATCAGCTACAAAATACACTTGTGTATTTTAACATTGACGTCACGTTCGTCATCGTAAAATAGATTCCAGATTAATGAATGAGAGTCATCGAAAGATATGATGAAAAAAAAAAAAATGATCTTTTGACGTTTGTCCTCCATCTTTTTCAGAGGTCGTTTTATTTAGAATGTCGAGTACTCCTAAAAGACGTTTACGCAACAAGTATTTCTGTATTTATAAATCAAAGTAATACTTCGATAGAATTCCACGTTCTTGTGTTACATTTAAAATAAAAAACATATAGAATACTTCTGCAGAATACTGAAATGACGTAGTTGAGGGTGGGAAGGTGTCCCGTGAGAAGGCTAGTTCGTTCTTTCGACGAGTAGGTGCGGACGTGCATCAAGCACGTGACCGCTCACAGCGACCTCTTTGCAAGTTCAAATAGCCGAAAGGCGTGTATCGCGCCTATATCGGCTTGTAACAACCACCACCGCATACTACTCTATTTCCGTCTTCTTCCGTAATACTTGGCACAAAGTCGTGTTTCCTATTCGGTAAAAGACTATCA
Organism: Polistes dominula; assembly: GCF_001465965.1. The sequence continues at coordinate 1,699,691 of NW_015148987.1, read as the reverse complement.
TTTTGTTTCTTCGTTACGAATCTAATTTGTTAAATGTGGTGTTTAATGAACGTGCCGAAGGGTGTAGAAACCGACGTAAAATGTATGAAAAGGAATAGGAAGAAGAAGAGAGACCGGTCCCTTGATCGTTTACATACCGTGGAAGGTTTGCCATTAATTTGTTAAAGAAGAGGGAGATAGCGCGGTCTCGCGTGTTAATGTATTTACGGGCCACATCTTTCCTCTTTTTCTTTTCTGTTTTTTTTTGGTTTTCTTTTTTTGTTTTTTTATTAACACGAAACCGCCCACTAGCAAAAGTACCATACGCGCGTGCGTATACACTCCGAAAAGGCAGACCTTTTTTTTTTCTCTCTCTGCGTAACGGCCCTCTTTCTCTCTTTTTCTCCTTATGTTCTTTCTGCTTCCTGGGAGACGCGATTGCGCGCGCGCGCGCGCACTTGCTCTCGACAAACGCCATACGCGTGCGCAAAAACACGCGCGTGCTTCGAGACCTTCGGTGTCTCGTGCCTTCTTCTTCGCGACTGTCGTCTCGACCCCACGTCGTTTCTGTCCTTTCGATGGAACCACAAGTAGCGACCGAGCCATGTTTTGCCGACAGATGTTGCCTCTTTTTCTTTTTCTTTTCTTATTCTCTTACTTTTTTCTGCAGTCACGTTTCAAATTTTGCGATTCTCGTTAAAACATGAATCACATTTTACAATTAGTCGAATTAACCAAAATAATAAGTTCTGTGATATTACAAATGATTTAATAAGCTGATTTTTTTTCAGGTAAACGCTTCGGGGGTGTTCGAGCTAAGGTTGAAGTCGTTCGTTAACGAATACGGAAAGGATAGTCTAGGTAAATGCTGTTCAGGCACTACCTCGAGAACAGGCGATTGTTCAGGTGTTTGCAAGACAAGGTTTAGGGTATGCTTGAAGCAATACCAAGTGAAGATTGACACAACAACACCGTGCACTTATGGAGATGTCGTTACACCTGTCCTCGGCGAAAACATCGTTACTTTTAATCCAAACGTCGCCCTACCCAGTTTTAGTAACCCCATCAGATTTCCATTCGAGTTCACATGGCCGGTAAGTTATTTATTATATGTTTATTTTATTTTCATTTTACTTAATTCGCATTATCCGTTACTATTATTACGTTTACTTGACTTACATTAATACGATACAAGTTGATGATGATCATATAAAAAATAATGCCAGATGCACTGTTGTCAATGAGAAAAATATGAAAACAATAGAGGAACGATAACATTTGTCTTTTCCCTTTTTAACCGTTGCTATTATTATTGTTTATTCCTCGGTTTTCTCGTTTTTAAAAGAAACTACCTGTTTACTGTAATTTGCCATAATAATATATTACGTTGAAGATAATTGTCAGGTTAGTTCGATCGAGGAACATTGAAATACTAATTTGAAAAACAGCGTTGAGTGGTGCCGTACACAAAGTTATGATCGTTATGATGGAGGAAGTTGTTCGTTATAAGACCCACACACCGGTTTGGGACCCTACGACATATAACTGTTGACTTTAACGAATTTAGATGACGTGCTCTTAACCAAATTCACTAAAAATAATAATAAATATAAATTCGGTTAATACGTGTGTAACAAATAAACATTTATACTTAGCTGACAAATCTTAAGTATGATGACTGTGTGTTATATAGATTTCTTTAACAGATAGAAACTTAAAAGAGGAATCGAGTATATATTTAAAGTAGCAGATAACATTATGCATCCTAGGATTAATACTTTGATCCTATTGGCACTTCTCCTATAGCTATCTGGTAGTGCACAGTGTGCCACTGGCAGATGGCTAGGCCTTTTGTGCCTCTATGTGTCCCTCGTGTGTTGCCCCACCTCTCTTTCTCTCTCTTTCTCTCTCTTTCTCCCTTTTTTTCTCTCTCTCTCTCTCTCATCTTCCTTTCCATCTCATCGTCGTGCCTCTCTCTTGCAAACGGAGTTAATTTTACTAACCCATATGGCGCCCCCTGCGCGCGTTCACACTCCACACACCAAACCAGCAGCCAGTCTCTTTCTATCACCATCTACTTCGTCTTATACAAGTCTACTTTTCCGTTTTCCTTTATACTCTCGTTCTCTTTCAGACACGTTTACATATTACGAAAGTCTGTTATAACGAAGTCCTGAAGTGACCAAAATATTTGTCTCACAAAAGAAAATATCAATAAAAAAACAAACATACCTAATGTAACGAATAATATAATCAAATGAATAATAATTCATGTGTATAGAACATGATATACTTGATTATAATATTCTTATGAGATATACGAGAAAATGATAAGAAAATCGTGCGTAAAAGTAGTGACGATAAATTCAAGATGTCCAAGAAGAGTACTCATTTTAATCGATCACGTCGTCGTACGTTTGCCTTGCCTCGACAAGAATCGCATACACGATCCCCTGTTCCTAACTCGTATTCAGGTGTGCGTGTACTCTGTGCTTTTTACGCCCCTCTCTCTCTCTCTCTCTCTCTCTGTCAGTGCGGCAACCGAACGATTCAAAGAAATACGATATTTTTAGAAAACGGAGAGAAACTCGAAAGCGAGAGCTTCGTGAGTTTGCACATTTTTACTTCTTTTCTCTTTTATCTCTTTTCTTTTGGTTTGTCGAAGTAACGCTATGTGCGTATGTACAACACGGTATGATGTCCGCGGAACGTGCGTTTGCTTCAAAGAAGAATAAAACAGAATAAGAGAGAGAGAGAGAGAGAGAGAGAGAGAGAAAAGGATGCGGTGTCAACCGAGTGTGGGATGGAAAAAGAGAGAGAGAGAGGAAGACTAGAGAAGGTGGGCCTTAAGGGGAAAAAGAAAGAGAAAGACGAAGAATCGTGGTCCCACGGCCGAAAAGGCTGCGTGATTCGCGTCCGGGAGAGAAGAAGGAGCGGAGAAAGACGCCGAATGAATGGCTGACTCGGCGCACGACGATGCGCGACTTCCACGACGCGAAACGTTTAGCATAAATTACTCTCCTCTCTATGCTATGAGAAAGAGGAAGACGAAATACTCGTTCTTTCGTTCGCTCACTTGCTCGCTCGCTATTCGATAGACTCGTCCGTTCGGCTTCTAAAAGTTCGCAAGAGCTCGTAGTTCTGTGTATTTTTAGTAGTTTCACCGCGAGCTACAAAACTCACGCGATCGACCTCTTTTCCCTTCTTCTTCTTCTTCTTCATCATCATCATCATCGTCGTCATCGTCATTATCATCATCATCATTATCATTATCATCATAGACCCCTCGAGCTAGAAGCGCCACCTTGTGCGCCTATTAACGATAACACGCTAAACCTATGCTTATGATCGGTTTCTGTTTAACGGAGTTATACAAGAAAATAAAAAAACAAGCAAGCAAGCAAGCAGGATCGATGATCTTTTCTTCGATTTCCTTTGAGAAAGGATCAACGAAATGAATGAGAAAGAGAGAGAGAGAGAGAGAGAAAGAGAGAGAAAGAGAAAGAGATTGTGTGGCACGAACAGTGCTCGAATGCTCGACGAAACTCGTAAGAGAAAAGTACACGAGGAGATATATAACTGACATAGTGATCGGTGCAAACGCACCACGGGGTCATCGAGCTCGAAGTATAAATCACCTGATCTACAGTGAGCAGCTATAAAGATATTTCACTTTTTCAAATTGAATAACTCTTTTAAACTAACCGAAGTTTCTTTTGAATTGTTGATTATAGGCATAGAAATATTAATGTCTTATATATAAAACGCGTGTGAAAAAATAAAGAAATAATTTTACTATTTTTTATCAATAAATTTGTAAAAACAACAACGACGACGTATTTATCCACACATTCAATAAATCTTATTAAATGATATAAATATCATAAGATAATTTTAAAAATTGCAATTATATCATCAATTACATCACCAAATTCATAATCGTATAAATGTGACATAGATCACACGTATAACACCATTACTCCATTAATTATTTTAAATGTCTGAATATTTTCGTAGAACTTAAAGAAAAGTATTCAATTGAAAAATATTCTTCAATATTTTTATAACTGAGTGTATAGTTCCACAGTTGATCGTTAACACACTGTATCATGAACATTAGCTTGGTAGGGATCCACTAGTTCGATCTCTCTTTTCGGATCAGACCTATTTCACGTTCATATTACCATAGTCTCTACCAGACTACTAGCAGACTTCCTCAGCATTAACGTAACACGTTATGTTTGGCCGGAGGCAAAAGGATACATTGGGTGTCTTTTGCTTCCATCATTCTTCTCCCCTACGTTTACTTCAATCGTTTGTTTCTTTCATCGTTTTACATTTGATGATTACATATTCATAATAATTTTAATCATCAAAAAATAATACTACTATTACTAATAATAAATAATAATAATAATAATAATAATAATAATAATAATAATAATAAATCGTGTGCGTGTAAAAGAAAGAGAGAAGTAGTTAAATAGAAAGGGGGAAGCTGGGTGTGTGAGAGAGAGAAAGAAAGAGAGAGAGCCGAGATTGGAACAGAGAAGGAAAAGAGAGACCGAAAGAGGAGCGCACTGGCTCCGAGAAAGAGGGACGACTGCTACTACCTCAAGGAGAGTACAGAGAAGAGGGAAAAGAGAGGCGAGAGAAGGTGGAGGTATGCCGCGCAGCCGTGGGAACAGACTCCCGAGTGAACGAGCTCTCTCGCCTTCTCCCTCGCTCTTACACTCTCTCTCTCTCTCTCTCACTTGCTCACTCGCTCGCTCGCTCGTTCGCTCGTTCGCTCTTACTCACTCTCTCCGTCCTGCTCCCACCACTGGTGTTCACCTGTTTCCGTCTCTTTCTCTCTGTCTTTTTTCTTTCTCTCTCTTTCTCCTTCTGTTGAGTTCAAGCCGACGAAACACCGTTCTCTTCTTCCTCTTTTCATCTTGCGCCTATCTCGCTATCCTCCTCCCACTTTTCTCTTTCTTTCTCTCTCTCTCTCTCTCTCTTTATCCTACTGCTTGCCTTTCTCATTTTTCTTTTTTCTTCCTCCGGTTCCATAGCTTCTCTCTTCTCAACTTTGGTCGCGAAGAGTTCTCTTCGCTAACCGGACCTCGAAACACACACCCAACGAACGCACATTGTTCTCCGAATACCAAGCCCGAGCTTTTTCAGCTTTTTTGCCGACATAATTTCGATCTACGTAATAAATTAACAGGCGATCACGGTGGCATTTGTCTCCTTGACAATTTATTTCCTTCCCTATCGGCGACGTTTACCTCTTTCTACCTACCTACCTACCTACCTACCTACCCCTCGTCTTTGTCACGAAAGAAAAGGGCGTTCAGCTACTTCTCTCTCTCTCTCTCTCTCTTTCTCCTTCTTCCTTGTTCCCTTCTTCTTCTTTTCCTTGCTTGCTTGCTTGCTATCTTTTCTCTTCTTATTTTCCTTTCCATGCGCTTTCACGAAGAATCTCAGAATAGTTGAGATTCTGCCGGTACGCTAACGGAATCTTTTTGCGAACCTGGTATCTCTCTCTCTCTCTCTCTCTCTCTCTCTTTCTCTTTCTCTTTCTTTCTTTACACAAGTAGTCGGTGCCAAAGACAAATCGCACTGTTAAAGAATATAGCCGGTGACGCTCGAATGATCAAACAGTAGAGTAGAATAAGGTGGGACTGAATTACTGTAATTTAATCCGCGTGGTAAGAATCGCTTAATAGAGCGCCGAGATGCTTTTCAATCTGGACCATTCCTAGTTCCTTTTTATATTATATATATATATATTTGTTTTGTTTTTATTTTTTTTTATTTCATGATTAACTTAATTCATATTCGTAATATTAACACTTTAATGGCCGCACGTCTACGTCGTCAGGGGTCGGTAATATTCTTGAAAAATTCATTTAGAATAATTTTATTAACATGAACAAAACAACAACAACAACAAATTTAATTTTATATAATTTTAAATATATACAAAATTATAAATATAAATAACAGTTGTTCCGGCTATCACACACACATGTTGTGTGAGCGGCCATTAAAGTGTTAATTAGCAAAAAAAATTATATTATTCGACAACGTATTTATTCGTTCAACCTTATTTTTTCTTTTATATCATTATTTTGTTCTTATCATTCGTTGCTTTAATACTTCGTGCATAATATGTATTATCACAGGGCTCACTATTATCAAAGGGGATGAAAGCAGCTCGTTTACGCGACGTCGGCCGGATATAAACATTTATTATTCAATGTGCGGCAGCGACTAACGAGGTCGTCGTGTATAATACCAGCGTCTCTCTTTCTGTCTCTCTTGTACTCTCTCATCATACGTGTGACGTTAATAATTAAACGTCGTATTATCACCGTGCACGTAACAGAGTAGTCGTACGTGTAGTGCACGTACTCGTTACACAATATGTACCGTCGTGTTACTCTCCACGGCATCGTTACACGCTATACACTACCGATCGTAAACAGATTTATGAATGCGCAACACTCGCACCTATGTCGAATGATTATCCTCTGACAGTGAAATGCAAAAGAAAAAAATTATTATCAATCTTAACTTTATTATTTATTTATTCATTCATTTTTCTTTTTTTTCTTTTTGATTTTATCTTCTTTATTCAGGAAAATGCGATAAATATCGGATCGTGTTTATCTCATTTGTTATTTTATAAGCTTTACAAAACGAGTTGTTGGATATTTCAAATGTTCCAATAAGAACGGATTAATGCCGCAATATATTATAATCATAAATTATTCTTGCATGTATTATAAATAATGTCTAATATATGAAAGATAATGAATATCTATTGTATTTTTACAGGGAACATTTTCTCTGATCGTTGAGGCCTATCACGACTCAAACAATACAACGCATCATTCAGCCGGTGAGTAATATTTCTCTTTTCTTAACATTAACATTCACGTGTGTCATCCGATATTAATTAGCGAGGGTTAAAGGGGTATTCGAAAGTGAGCTTGCGTGTGCCTATGAGCGTTAGTTCATACAATTAAAAAAAAAAAAAAAAGTAAGAAAAAATATAAAAGAGACAAGAGAGAAAAGGATTATCATAAAATTAGTCGTCCAACGACGCACGAGCCCTTGATGCATGACACACACGCTTCTGCCTGGCAGAGTTCTCGACGATAGATAGATAGATAGGAAGAGAGAAAAAGACTTGAGTAAGCGAGCATGTGCGGTCCAGCTGGCCTCCTGAATCTCTTCGATGTGTCTTGCTTGCATCGTGTCCGAACTAGTCGAGAAGCGACTTCCGGCCTTGTCACGACATTCACCAGAGACACGAGACGTAACTTCGAATCTCTTTTCCCAGTAACAACCCTCGACGACACTTCTGTCTTGACTCGACTAGCTAGCTCGTGCTTTTCGTCATTAAACCCACGGAAGATGGAGCCAGGCCTCTTCTTCCTTTCTTTTTTTTTCCTTTTTTAATTACAATATTTGCTTTCGATCTCTCATCATCAACAAACTTCTTCTTCTGTTTAATGATTTTAAATAATAGTTTATACCATCTACCTCGTTTTTGTAGCGTTGTATTCCTCGGTTAATGTTTCTATGACCTGTTTTCATTTATATTCGTCGTCGACGAGGCAGAATTATTACCGCAACACCGTCCACGTGCGCACACACAAAGTACATCTCGATGGATGATCCGCCGACGTCCTCTTGCTGCCTGTCATACGCGCGGAGGATGAAAGAGGAGTTGAGAAGAGGACGCCCATAGACACTAGTGTTTCCTTCCTGTGTAATCGTAGCAGCCACCTTCCACTACTCGTGGTTCGTGCGAGTAACGCGATACCCTTCGTAGGACTTACGTTAGAACACGTTGTATTACATATTATTCGCACACACGTATAATTCGTACACGTCGTATACCTATATACTATTTTATCATTATTATTCATTAAAATAACAAACGTGATGATCGAATTTATTTCATTGATCGATCATGATCGTTTTGATTATTTTGTTCATTAAAATAAGATGAGAGAATGAGTGAGAAACAAACAAATAGACCAACAGACAGACAGACAGATAGACAGACAAATAAACGGATAGAATATAAAAACCGTTGGCTTTTCATACACGCGTGTAACACGAATTCTTGCTTGCAAACGACCGTTTCTGTGTATGTAATATACATATATATGTATGTATATGTGTCGCGCATGAGAGCACCGCGCGGCCGCGTGTAACTTCCGCTTTTGCCGCCCGCACCGGTAGATTCTAATTACCGACGGTAGGACCTCGAGAAAGAAATTAAGTAGTCGTGCTCTTCTTATTCTATTTTTAAAATTCAGTCCTGAGAGTTAACAAACTCGCGTATACCTATTGAAAACAAGAAACAAGTCCCCTTCGTATCTAACGAAACTCGACGTGAGAATATATATATATATATATACTATATATATCCTTAATAACATTTTTATTCTTTTTTCGCGTGTTAAAAGAGACAAACACGATGACGTCGATGAGATATTAATGGAGAACTACTCGCCCTTTATTTCCGCCCTCGCAAGCGTGTGGATTTTCTATGAACGGACGGATGAATGAACGACGGACCCGTGTGTATGAATGAATTCAAATACAAAGAGGGAGGTATATATGAACGAACGAATGAATGAAACGGAGATCTCCAGTCTTCTTGTTAATACGCGTTACGATTATTTCTTGAGACAGTAAATATGAATAATAATATGAGAATTCATTTAATATTATATTAGGTCTACCGGAAAGTTCTTTCTCTCTCTCTCTCTCTCTATCTCTCTCTGTCATATATATCAATTATCATTATTTATAATTTCTTATCATAGTGTGATGACAATTTGTATATTGTATTTTTTTTTTTTAAATGTCCCTTTCCTAAAGACAAAAAATTGAACTGGTGTTTGTCAGAATGGACAGAACTTGATTTTACATTTTCTAATTTAATTTAATAGAAACACCGAGTTTATTATAAAATATAAAAATAAAATTGTTATATAAATTAGTATAAACTATTATATATTTATAAACGTGTGTCAAATTAATTAAAAAATAGGAAAGAATATTCTGAAACTTTACTTTGATAGAAGATTGTCCAAATTTTTGGGCCTTTATCATCGAGACATTAAATCGTATACCGTTTTGTCGGTGATACTTTCTCTCTTTCTCTCTTTCTCTCTTTCTCTCTTTCTCTGTCTAGTGTGCCTCGAGTATAATATAATACCCACAACGCGGAGGCGAAGCGAACCCTTTATTGCCGTGCGCTGCTCGGATGCTGCTTCCTTTCTCAGGCTCACACCCCTTCTCACCCTCTGTCTACTCTTCTCTTTTCTCCTCCCACTTTTCTCTCTCTCTCTCTCTCTCTTTCTTTCACATACTTAAACACACACACACACAGACAGACAGACAAATATACACGTGTACGTACATATACAAACATTATATACTCGCTTTTCGAAATAGACTAAGAAATCTCACACAAATAATCACATCCTTATTTAATGTAGCAATAAAAAAAAAGTTTTCGAGAGTTTAGAAATATAAAGTAGCAATTAAGGAGAGTTTCAAATTATCCCATTTTCCTTTCTACGATCGAGTACTATAATAATGATATCCTTATAACACGTAAACACACAAGCTGAGAGTAACTTTGTCGACATTCGCAAAGCTTACGTCATCGTCGATCATCGACCCTCTCTCTTTCTCTCTCGCTCTCTCTCTCTCTCTCTCTCTCTCTCTTTTTCCCGTTCGGTTTCGATGGGGAGACAGTAGCGGTGATATGCAAGTCGTTCCACTCACGATGCACTCGACTCTCGAGATGATCCAAAGCGAAAAGTTTAATCGATCGTTTCTTCTTTATCTAACGATAGCTCTTCTCTTGTTTTTTCATTTTAATGGCGCATCAAGATAACATAAACACCGATTGATCAACCTTCTTATTCACTTGAATGTATTTATATGCTTTGACAACCGGTTGCAGAATAAATTTGGGTCAGAAAGATGAAACTGTAACGGTTAAGTAATTTCTATTGCATCATTGTGTTTAGCCAAAGATAAAGCTCGTTAAAGAATATAGAAATAACACTACTGTGACTACCTGCCAGCTTCGGGCTATACTTCGGCAATCGGCCATTTCTGAATGAACAATAGAAAATTCCGGCTACTCACGGCACTCTGCCGTCGTTAATGAATACTTTGAATCGGACTGGCCTCGAGCTCACCGGGTGTTTACGAGCGGTGTACACCGTCTGTATACATCCTCACGGTCAATGGTCCAAATTGTAAAAGATATAAGAAAGAGAATCTACGACAATAGAAATTGTACTTTCTTCGTTGTAACAACGATCAATGATATTAATATACAACCGGTGTATTTACGTTTGCGCAGCGTATATCTAATCTTGTTTAGAATTATAATCATTATTCTCCATTGTCAATATCTTATACTAATGTAAATATACTTGATAATCGAAGAACGATAAACAAGCGTTTAAATATGCGTGTACTGTACATAATAATAATAGTAGCAGACGTCGAATCCCATCGATGGTTTCGGAACTCGTAAGAGCATCACCTGGGAAGAAGAGATGGGCCAATAAACTGCTTCTCTGACTCCCGTTTCGCCGGCAACGAAATACTACTTTCCTTCTGGGAAGGAAGGCCGGTTTCCTTCTTTAACTATCCCAGGACACGCCATCGGGCAAAGTGTTTGTTCTTTTGTTGAGTTTTAGCTACCTTCAGTGGCGTAGCCAAAAGATCGATCTGCCTCGGGTCTCTCGAGCGCTATTACATTTAGTGTTACGGAACGATCTGCCCTCTTTTTCACTCGATCATCGAAGATCGATGAGAAGAATCAACGAAGCCAGCTGGCTGTTTCTTGCTAGCCTCTCTTGTTCTCGTATTGTCGTTGGTAATAGTGGTAGTAATAGTTATAATGGTAATAGTAGTAGTATTAGAAAAAGCAGTTGACTTAGTATTAGTATTACTAGTACTAGTAGTAATCCCTGGCCCCCGCAAGATCTGTTGCCGTGAGACAAGACTTTTTTCGATGATGGTGCACCTGATCGAACCATCCTAATCTACGTGGCTATTATGATAATACGTTTAGACGGAAGGTTATGTGCGGGGCCTGCTTTTTCTCCTTCTTTCCTTTTGCACGCAGAAAACAGGTAAGAAAGTGGGAGGAAAAGGAAGAGAGAAGAGAGAAGGACGGAGAACGCCTCTTTCCCAGAGGCAGAGAGCCACAATGTCTTCTTTCTCTCTCTTACTCATTTGCTCACTCACTCTCACTCTTTCTCTCTCTCTCTCTCTCTCTATCTCACTGTGGTATACGCTTACTCTCTTTGTGCCGGATGCGCACCGCCAGCAGAGTAGCAATAGCGGACGAACGTCCGGCCTCTCCTCTCTTTCTCTTCATCACGCCCCTCACTCACGTTACTACTCGTCTTTTTCTCTCTCGAAGAGCCGGTACACTTGGAACGCATCATTGGTCGACTCTCTGCCCCTGCTTGGGCTCCGCACGGCTAATTACATCTTCTCTCTCTCTCTCTCTTTCTCTCTCACACTCTCTTTCATAAACTCTCTACCGTAGATCGCCAAAAGTCGTGATTAATTTGTACCTAATAATACCCAAACATAAACATAATAGGAGGAAGGAGAAGGTTCGTATTTGATCATTAATCGATATCTATGTATTTTGCAGAAAAGGTATTGATCACCAGGCTAACCACGCAAAAGTGGCTCGACGTGGGCTTGGAATGGATAGAGGAAGAACATAGGAGTGCCCATTCACGAATGGTCTACGAGTATAGAGTGACGTGTTCACCACATTATTATGGAAAGGGCTGCGAAAATCTTTGCAGACCTAGAGACGACAACTTTGGTCATTACAGTTGCAGCCCTACCGGTGAACGTGTCTGTCTTTCCGGATGGAAGGGCGACTACTGTGCTACTCGTAAGTTTTCTTATCACATTACTCGTCATCTGACTTTATTCGTATCTTTTCCATCACGACTGCACACGATTGACGCAACCTTCGTTTGCTTTTTTTTCTTTTTTCGTTTTTTCTATTTTTTTGTTGTTGTTTTTTTATCGTTCCTACCGCGATTAAATGCAAATCGTATGCGGCTTGTTTTGTTCGCAGCTTACGTAACGTCGTACCGAACTGCGTTCCGCGTTTGAAAGTAAAAGTAGTAGCCGATGATACTTGCAGTAGCAGTAACAGCAACAGGCCCACTAGTTGATCTTGGGGCTTGTCTAGACAGGGATTCACGAAATGAAATTCTTCTCCTGTTTCTCTATTTTCTCGGTCTTGTCACGTTTGAGCGAATCCGAAAGCGAAGCTTTGTGCGCTGCTGACGGCTTAGGCCGAGAGAGACCAAACTCGGCGATGTCGGCGAGACTCTACGGCTACGGCATCGGCATCGGCACGACTCGGTGTGTCGGCGCACCGGTGCAACGCCGGTGCAACGTCGGTGCAGCGAGCTGCTCGAGAACGTGCAGCAGCTTCCCACGCTTGGCTAGCGCGTGTACGCGAGACTCTCTCTCTGGTCTGGTCTCTCTCTTTCTCTTTCTTTCTCTCGTTCTCGCTCTCTCCCTCGTCTCGGCATCCTCTTTATTGCTCTCCCGCTCACTCGCGTACCTGAGCCTCCCGTCGAGAGCGTACGACGAAGGCGTGCAACCCCCGCCCCTCCGCCCCCGCCCCCGCTCTGATCCGATCCTTGCACATGCACGCGCTCCGACCTTTCTCTCCTCTTCTCCCTCTCTCTCTCTCTCTCTCTCTCTTTCTTTCTTTCTTTCTTTCGTTCTTTCTTTCTCTTTGATACACACACATACGTCAGAGTTCCTCAAGAATTGGCCGCACCAAAAGAGATGCGCTGAGGATTCAGCGTTGCCAATCGTTTTATTAGACATTCCTTTGAAGAAGTTGATTCCTTTTTCACGGAAAAATGTTTCGCACCTAGTATAGGCAGATGTTCTCATCTGGAATATATTTTTTCCTCGAATTCGATATATTTCAAACGGACAATCTCGATACTAACGATTCTTTCAATTCCATTACGACCTTGTGGTTTTCTCAAAGTCTCCACCTTGTTTCGTACGCAGCAACCTGTTCTTTTTTACTGTTTATTCAGCTTATACACGTACGTATGACCGTATTGGGCTCGTTCTAGTGTAACGGTTACGTAGAGAACATTGAGTTATAAGAACGAATAGGTATCTCGTATCACGAGGGATCATCGAGGCGGAACGCAATCTCGTTTTCGAGGCTGTTCCTCGAGGCTGGAGACTGACCAGCCCGTTGGTAGCCAAGTGCCAAGGCGGAATCCGAAAATGCGAGGCTACTTCGATCTCACCCTTGATAGCTCTAAGTCAAGCTGCTGAAGAAAGGTCTCCCGATCGTGAACGCTGGCTATCGGTCGTTGCACCCTTTTCTTCTCGAGGAGAGCACGAGTCGACCGGTCGGCAAAGTTTGCGCATTGATTACTAATAGACTACTTACTCTCTTCGTTTCGTTACATTCCCCGGCATTCGAGGAATCATGAGTTCGTGCTCGGTTTTGCGAATCGGAACTTTCAAGAATCGGAAGGCGCGTCTCGCTTTTGTCACGCACTTCTTACTGCGATCGGCCGATCTTTTCTCACGTCTCTATCTCTCTCTCTCTTAATCTCGGAAAAAAAGAATACATGGACGTATACACATATGTATATGTATGTGTGTACGCTTTTATACGAGATCTCAATAACACGATTGAACTCTTTGGTTCCAAGACTCTTTGAAAGTCTCTACGATTAACGTGAGAAATAAAATAATATTTCTATTCATTGAAGAAAAAAAGAATTTGTATAAAAAAAAAAATCTTGCATTAATTCTAGAGTCCACTTTCTTTCTCGAAAGCTCACTCGCTAAAAGGATTTCGAAGAACATCGAACGAAAAGTGGCAAGACGCGTTCTTTCGGAACGCATTATACCAGAACATCGAACTTTCACTCGCTAGCTAGAAGTGTTCCTCGATGTATAAAATCATGAAGTCCTCCTCATGTAGTTTCATGATCGAAGGAAAGCGTGCTTACGAGCCGAAGCAAAGAGCTTGTTCGCTGGCGCACGAGCCATCATAAACCCGTTCATCGTTCTAACTCAATACTAAAGTGGAGAGACACGAGAGAGCAGCTGAGGTGCACGTGAATTCTTTTCCCCTTTCGACTTATCGTCGTAACAGCTAGGTTTTTCGTTCGGGGAAGCGACTACGCGCAAGGGGTTAACGAGATATAGAAATAGGGGCTAAAAATGAGTAAGGGTGACTAGTAGTAGTTCGAGCTTGCACCACGAAGATAGCTTTCGGCACCGCAGACGGTCTCTTTCGGGGGTACTACGACGTTACATGGGGATTGCGGGGAATAAAGGCAGCTGCAACGCGAGGCCATGCGCGAGTGGGCTTGACAGCTGCTGCGAAGGTCGGTGCTTTAACTATAACAGCTGCACCAAACTCACGTTCACAGTCCATTTCCATTGGCAACCTTCTCCCTTTGCTCCTCTTCTTTCTTTCTCTCTATCTCTCTCTCTCTCTCTCTCTTTCTCTCTTTCTCTCGTTTGCTCCTCTTCTTCGATCCCCTTACTACGACCTCGTCCTGCGTCCTTCCTCTTTGGGCGACGATATTTTTCCAAAGTCTCTTTCTTCGTCTCTTTATTATCTATATCTACCTGTACTTTTGAAATCTTTCCGCATTCAGAAATTTCTGAGAGAGAAAGAGAGAGAGAGAGAGCAAGGTGTGTGAGATACAATGAGTACCCCAACCTGCAGGTAGTCTTAGAGGAGGGAAAAAAAGCTGTCTTTTTTTATTTTTTGCTGTCTGCTTTTTTTCTATTTTTCTTTCTCTTGAAAACATTGATTCTATGCTTCTCTGAGTTGGACTATAGTATCCCGTGAGATCTATAAATATAATAGCGTCTTCAATCACTGCGCTTTAACTCATTGTTTATTTTGATCGATCTTCCTTGAATAGTTCTATCTCTGCGTTGTACTTGGTGCCAAGGTTACGGTCCTCGGTGTCTGATCACCTACCTTCAACCCTTCCTTCCGAGTCGTTTTCTCGCGATGGCATGACCCCGATTGAGGAGGGAACGTGCACGCAACTACGGAACTCGCGTAATCGAAGTAGTCACTGCCAACCACGCACAAGTCCGCAAACATTTGCGGTCAACCCATTCAACGTATACATATCTCTTTAGGAATGTTCATTCCTGCTTTTGAAAAAAGATTATAATTGATTAGCATCATCTTTCCTTTCCTTTTATGACTGATGGAACATTTAATGAGTAATAATGTCGACTTTAAAGGATACGAGACTGAACAATCGAAAGAGGATTTCGATTCTCTTATTCAACATTCCGATCCATCGTAAATTATCCAACTCTCCGTTGACTACCATACGCGTGTGTAGTATATGCATCGTATATATCGTAGAAGTTGTACGTATCGCTCGTGCAGTCGTGAGGGACGCGATCGACCTCTCGCGGAGCGTTGCCTTAACCTTTTGGATTTTTTCTTACTTCTTTCAGCCCGCTGCCTGCCCGGATGCGACGAGCAGCACGGACACTGCAGTCAACCCAACGAATGCAAGTAAGTATCTTCGTATACATACGTATATATGTACACCTAGTTTGCGCGCATCTTCACATGCATGAACAAACCTGTACAAGATGCATATATATAGGGTGAGTCAGTAACTATTACTATTGAAAAACAATTTTTATATTTAGGTACTTATTTTAAAGAAAAAAAAATAGTTAATGCATTTCATATAATAGACAAGTGAATCATCAGAAAAGCTTGTTAACACTTTCGTCTTGTATATATAGATTTAGTTGAAATAAATTGATGTATACAATTTTTTAACCAATCAAAATAATTCAGTTATCTGGCAAGTAGTTATCGTATCACCCTGTATATACCGACTTTTCTATACCTGCACCACCACGTTCTCCAGGCTCGATGTTCCTTCCAACTTCTATACGCATTCTACACACACATACATACATCGACATATACGCGACGCTTTTTCTTCTTCTTCTTCGAGCATGAAGAAGAAGAAGAAGAAGAGAACGAAGAATTCGAAGCGTTCGGCTCCTTTCCGTCGAACGAGACTCGGCCCGTTCGAAGGTGCTGATCTTTCTTAGCCGAGACGATTCTTTTCCAGTCTCTCTCTCTCTCTTTCATTTTTCAATGTGTCGTTGAACCTTAGTACTATTACCCTTCACTTGCTATTTTCGAAATACCACGTATTTTGGTTAACGCACAAGCGATTGTATCGTAGCAAGGGAAATTAACGAAGGAAGAGACGAGACAGAGCGCGAATCTCTGCCCGACCGGCGCTAACCCGGGCTTTGGAGTTAACTCGATCATCTAATTACTCTACGACCGGGGTTAATTGTCCCGTTAGCCGCAGCCACAGTCTCTCTCTCTCTCTCTCTCTTTCTCTCTCTCTTTCTCTTTCTCTTTCTTTACGGTTGACTCAACGTGCCGCCGTCTCAGAACTTTCCCTCCTCCTCCCCCTCTCTCTTTCCCTTTCCTTCTCTCATTTTACTATCTTGATCAATTTTTGTTCTATCTAACAAAATAGATAAGAAGAAGCATAGCTTGAAATGCGCGTGACGTCTTAAAAAAGAAGTAGAGCTCACGATTCGATCTGACAGAGAGTAAAAGAAATAACGATGTAAAAAGAAAAAGAGGTAAAGAGAGAGAGATTCTCGTGGCCCTATTAAATTGAGAGTATTCACAAGAGTGCACTATGTTGATGATGAGCGCGCATCATCCATGGCGCCAAGCAGGTATAATATGCCAGCTCGATGTTTCCCAACTGTAATTGGGTTAATACATTTTACATAAACTATGTACACGTATTCGTCATTGTCCTCATCCTCTTTTTACCATCATCTATCTATACTTCATGATTGAATGCCAATGCAATTTTGTAATTAACAGTGAAAAGAAAAAAAATAATGATATGTTTTCTTCATTTATTTATTTTTTTTTTTGTTCTTTCGTATCTCGCTAGACAATGAATTTGTTTTCTATAGAAAATCTCGATATGATCGATTGTCGTGAGAGAATATGAAAAAGAAATAAAGAGATAGAGAGAGAGAGAGAGAAAGAGAGAGATTCGTGGGATATCGGCCCCGCTCGTGATACGTGAAAGAATCACGGCTATGGTGTTCCATTGAAATTTCGGAGTCCACGTTCGGCCGTGCGTTCGTCAGTTGAATACAGATGACGATGCACAGACTATGCATCCTTGTACGTCCTCTCTTTCTCTCTCTCTTCCTCCACGATTCGAGTGAATGTACTGTATTACTGTGAAACAGACTGTTCTATTCGCCTCGATCCAAGCTAAGTGAACGGACTCGAACGTTTAGCATCTGAGCATCGTCTTTTAATCCGATCGTAGAACATTCCAATGTTTCTACGATCGAGAGGCATAAGAAAACAGGGATTTCTTTAGAAATGACAATTTTTTCTACGCTTTCCTTTTAAAATTCTTATTTTTCAACTTCAATCGAAGACCATCAGAGATTGGAACGTCTTGTACGCGACGCGACGATACTCTCGAATCTCGTCGTTACACGGAATTTGTTTAATAGTATAGTAGTAGAGTCATGCGATGTCCGAAGTGCGCTCGTGCGGCCGCGGCTCGACAACCGTGCGCGGCATGGCGCAGATCGCCAATATATATAGGCGGATGGGTATTAGTGGGCAGAGCGAGGCGCGCGCACACGCACACACAGGAGCGTAACCTTTCCTTGACCCGCATACTGAACGGCTGTGCCGAGGCTCGAACCGTGGGAACACTACTCGACGACTCATCCCCACTCTCTTACGAATTCTACCTTCTCTTCTGTCTCTCTTCCTCTTTCTCTCGCTTCACAGATCCTCTCTCCACTACCACGTCAACCATCTCCACCGTCATCGTCATCGTTGTCGTTGTCGTCGTTGTTACTGTCTTCGTCGTCGTCGTCATCGTCATCGTCGTCGTCGTCGTCGTCGTTGCCATCGTCGTCATCGTCGTCGTCGTCGTCGTCGTCGTCGGGACTCTTCTCTCTTCACCATCCCACCTTTCATCTCGTTCTCCCACTCTTTTCCTTCCCCCTTCCTCTCTACTACTCGTTACCTGACCGGCTGGCTGTCCTCCTCTTTTCATCTTTCTTTCTCGCTCTTTCTCCATATAACCCCTTGGACAACGTAATGGCCGACCACCATATACCTCTTCTCTACCCCTTCCTCTTCCTGTACCTTCGTCGTCTCTCTTCACACAGCCTTTATCCACCTTTGTATGTTCTTCGATATATGTAGGTACCTATATTTTCACCCTTTACCTCCTCCCGCGCGCGTGTTCACGTCTACACACAGACAAACACATAGAGTCAAACACACAAAGATACTTAGGCTCACACACAACGTGCACTTTTCCACAGCAGTAGCTATCTCGAACACTCGCTTCGTCTCTCTTTTCTGTCTACCTCCGTAGCGTATTTAGATACGATTCCTTCTCATACGTGAGAGCACGAATTCTCTCCCTTTAAACAGGCAAACGAGTTTCGAACGGATACCAAGCAAGACTTTTGATAATAACCGTGAAGGAGATACATATTTATGAAAATCATATAATACGAATCTTATATCTAATGAGATGAATTAACAAGCATATATTTGATTCTTTTTTTCATTTTTAATTGCAGCTGTCATAGCGGTTGGGAAGGAGCCTTTTGTGATCAGTGCGTGAGATATCCCGAGTGTCTTCATGGCAGTTGCCAAAAGCCTTGGGAATGTCTATGCGACGAAGGCTGGGGCGGACTGTTCTGTAACCAGGATCTAAACTACTGCACGAATCACAAGCCCTGCATGAACGGCGGCACCTGCTTTAACACCGGCCAAGGATCGTACACCTGCTCTTGCGCGCCGGGCTTCACCGGCACGGACTGCCAAACACCGCTTTTGGACTGTCACTCGAAGCCATGCTTGAATGGAGGCTCCTGTTCGATGGAAGCAACGTATACAAACTCGAGCGTATCCTCCAGTGTCGGCAACAACGCAAACGGGAATCATCATCATCATTCTTCCTCCTCGCTTGATAGTTCATCGTCATCGAACAAGTTACAACGAGCAGCTTATCGATGTACTTGCCCACCAGGTTGGAGAGGTCGTCACTGCGAGATGACATCAAGATCATGCCGAGACTCGCCTTGTTTGCATGGTGGTATCTGCGAGGATGACTCATTGAACGGCTATATTTGTCGTTGTCCAGCGGGATACGTGGGTACCGATTGCGAATCCCAACTCGACGAGTGCTCACCGAATCCTTGCACGAACGGTGGCACTTGCACTGACATGGTGAACAATTATCGTTGTACCTGTCCTCCTGGTTTCACTGGAGATCGCTGCGAAATCAACATCGACGATTGCCAAGGCGACCCCTGTCTTAACGGTGCCACGTGTGTCGACTTGGTGAATCGCTTTAGATGTCAGTGCGTACCTGGATTCGTTGGTAGGCTCTGTCAAGACAAGGTCGATTATTGTCTGGCGAAGCCATGCGCGAACGGTGGTAGATGCATTTCCAGAACAAACGACTATCGTTGTGAATGCAAGCCTGGATTCACCGGGAAGGATTGCAGCGTTGACGTGGACGAATGTCTTAGCGCACCCTGTAAAAACGGTGGCACCTGTAGGAATCGAGTGAACGGTTTTCTCTGTGAGTGTTCGAAAGGTTGGCACGGAGAAAGTTGTACGGAGGAGGTCGGTTTCGGTGGTACGGCAATTTTACCAGTGGCATCAGCCGCAAGTTCGTCCGGCGAAAGTGGTACTGCCATTTTACCAGCAGCAGCGGCAGCAGCCGCTGCGGTACCACCCTCGGGTGCCAGTTATTGGTCAGGAAATTTATCGAAACACGTAACCTCTGCAGCCGAAGCTAGAGACGCCGGTCTGACGACCGAACACGTAGTGGTGATAGCAACAATCTCAACGGCCGTACCAGCTTTTGTCTTGGTCGCAGCGCTCGCAGTAATGTGCATGAAGAGGCGGCAAAAGCGGGAACAGGCGAAGGCGGACGAGGAGGCGAGATTACAGAATGAAAGGAATGCAGTACACAGCAGCATGAGCAAGCGCAGCGGAGGTGTTCTCGGAGGCGGTAGCAACAGCGTCCTAGGTTCAACCGGTGGTGGATCGGCCATTGGGATTGGTAACGTTGGACTTCTGAATGGTATTACCGGTGGTTGCGTTGGTAGCGGAGTTACCGGTGGTGGAATCGTTTCGGGCGGAGGTGCGCTCTCCGGATCTGGATTAATCAGTTCGGCTGGTGGAAGTGTCTGCACTCTTGGCACTGGAGATGCTCACATGATCAAGAACACATGGACGGCAAACAAAAGTGTAAACAACGCGAGTAGCGTCCGACAGGATGACTTGGACTCCTCGTTCCAGACCGATGTTACCTTGGACAGTTCCTGTTCGGGTTATAAAGCAGAACCGGTGCTTCAAGATGGTAGAACAAGAACGACGAAACAGTTGAACACTGAAGCTGCAGCCCACCGAGCGTCTCATCTCTTCCAAAAAGAGAAGGACTGCTTAAGTCTGGGTCTGGGTATTGGTGTCACTGTACTAGAAAATACGAAGAAGTCGTCGGTCTTCGCAAACACTCCGAGCGATGCTTGTTGTGCAGCAGAAGCGACCCTATTGAAAAGGCCGACAACGGTGACGGAAAGTTCTGGCCCACCCGGAAGTGGAGGTGGCGGCGGCGGAGGTGGTGTTGTCGACAGTGCCTGCGGTGTTTATGTTATAGACGATCATTACAGGCACGACGCGAGCACGCTAGCGACAACCCTCGCGACGGAAGTGTAGCCTCGAGTAATACTGTGACATACAAAAGAACGCGTGCTTGGGACACGAATCAATTAGACAGCGCGCGAATCACGAACTTGTATTTTCTCTTATTCTTCCCCCCATTTTTTTCTCGTTTCACCCGACGCATCAGAGACCGTGTCGATCCTCATTCTTCTTCAATTTGAATCAATGCATGCATTGAAACAATTCTTCGAAAGATTCACAGAATCTTCGTTCGTGTTTCCTCAAAGACGTCTTATTGATGAAAACGAGGGGAATAACGATGACGATGACACTGACGAAGATGACGACCACGACAACGATGGTGAGATAATCATTAAGATCTCTCGTCGAGTCGAGCGACGGACTAACTAATATAAATAGAAGCTCGTGAATCGAGTTAATAAAGTAACGATATGCTGTGGGGGCGGTTGGCATATTAGCCACTTACCCGTCTTTAGATGTTAATAATATTGTCATGCCTCAAACAAAACTTTGTACAGAACTAATTTATTATTATTGTTATTTACTATTATTACGATTACTATTATTATTATTATTATTAATAATAGTTATTATTAATATTATTATTATTATATTATTATTATTATTGTATTATTATTAATATTATTATCATCAACAATTATTATTATTATTAATATTATTATTTTTATTTTTATTATTATTATATTATCGACATTATTATATTGTATCGCATTATCATTGTTCCACTAGTTCTTTTTTCAATTGCGTGACCGTGCTTTGTCCTATCTTCGACGCGATATGGTAACGGAGAAAAAGCTTGTATTAATGCGTACATGTATGATCGCGAATGTGTGTTTGCGTGCGTGTGTGTGTGTGTATTCTCGCGAATGTATGTATGTTGCGTATGAAGGAAACAGGAAGAAGAAGAGGTTTGCTAAAAATTCGAATCAAAATTGTCAACCTCTGATTTGTTCGCGCGAATATTGGGAAAAATCTTAAACATTTTTTGGATCTTCTGTCGTTTAAAAAAAAAAAAAAAACTATACCAGGATTATATACTTTATCATCACAAATGAACATCTTCCATTAATGAAAAATAAATAAAAGGGATAAAGAACGAAAATACTAATTCGAATTTTAGCCCTTTTAAAAAAAGATCAACAAGAAACAAAACAAAACAAAACAAAATATATATATATATATATAAAACAGGTGATCCAAAAAACGACATAGAAAAGATTTCATTTCTCATGTGTCGCGCGATAAAGAAGAGGAAATATATATATATATATAAAAAAAAAAAAAACATGTAGAATAGAAAACCCATTTCCGTTAAGGGATGATGATCGGTGATTCGTACCCAAAGGTATATAATACAGCGACCTCGTTTATTTTTTCTCTACGCGCAGGTAGATTGGAAATTCGTTCGATGAAAACTGGGTCCCTCCTTCCTAATCGATCGATCGGCTTTCCTCTTCGTTATTTAATAATAATAATAATAATTATTATTAAAAAAAAAAAGAAAAAGCAAACAAAAATTTAAAATAAGTAAAACAAAACATTTTGTTAATCGCTTCATTTAAATATTATTGCACACAGGTGTTTTCGGCGAAACAAGAAAATGAAACCATCGTTTCTCGATCATTGAAAGAAAAAAAAGAAAAAAAAAGAAAAAAAACTCTAATCGCGACTTATGTGTATATATAAAAATTATCTAATGTGTATATATATATATATATATATGTGTATAATACACATATACACACACATATGTATATATACATATAAATGTGTATGTATAAAAAAATAATACCGGCGTCGTCGTCATCATCGATAATTTCAAATGTATCAACAACGGAATGGATTATTTCGAGTGTTTTTCACCTTTTTTTCTTTTTTTGTTGTTGTTGTTGTTGTCGCGTGTGATTCTTTATTTTTCTTGTTTTTTTTTTAATTTTTTTTTAAATACAATATAACAAAATTCCAATGAATCCTATCGAATTGATCCACGAGTGTGCATAGCAATGTGTGTGTTAGTGAACCAAAAAAAATGATAGTTACGGCTAAATATTTGATTTTGGTTTAACAAACGCAAACAAATGCGTGCTCGTAATTCGTTCGATCTGATCACATCAATCGTAATTCGGTATACTGTCTGTCATATATATATATATATATATATATATATATATATATATATATATATATATATATATATGTATATATAAAATTCTTTTTTCATCGACGATTAAAGAAAACATATTAATAAATAAATAAATAAATAAATAAATAAAAAAAAAAAAAGGAAGAACGCTCGTTGTTATCTTCGGCCGTCGATGGTACGAGAAATGCGAATGAATAATATGTGTTGTTTTCGCACGGTTAAAATAATAATAATAATAATAATTAATTAATTAATTTATTTATGAATGGTGATTATCGCGTATTATGAATCAGTATGCCGATAGTGATAATGATGATGTGAAAGTGATGAGAGATGACGATATATATATATATATAGATATATATATATATATGTATACATATATGTTTTGTCTACATATATATATATATATATTTATATATATATACATATATAGAAACGTACGATGACGATATAACGAACAAAGATTCGATGATGTTCCTGTTATAAATAATAATAATAATAATAATTAAAATAAACGAAAACAATTTTACCAACTAAGTCATAAAACACACACACAGGCTTTTTGGGTCTTGTTTAGCGCGATTTAACGAAGGACCTTTTTACGCGCTTAAATAATTATTAATAATTTATCGTACGGGATTTACGACAAAGTGATGGAAAAAAAAACAGAAAAAAAGTATGAGCAACGTTTGGAGGATCAGCGAAATCAATTTTGTATTATCGTTCCTTTCATTGATAAGGAAAATCAAACGAAACAAACAAACAAACAAACAAGAAAAAAAACATAAAAGAAATAAAAGAAGAAAATGAAAATGAAAAGTTAAATATTATTAAAAAGAAAAGAAAAAGAAAATTAAGGATAGAAAAGAAATGAAATAAAATAAATAAATAAATAAATAAATAAATGAATGAATGAATAAAAATCAAATCAAAGTAAACCCCGACGATCCTAAATATGCGAGACGAATCACGTACATAAGACCGATTATATTATTATAAATATAATGTGTAATAAAGCTGTTGTCATTTTTTGTACTTACACTTTTTTGAACAATTTGATATCGTCGCCTTCCACTTATATATATATATGAGCGATCATCAACCATTCCTATAATTCCTGCCTCTCATTATTATTACTTCTTCTACCTTTTTTTTACTTTCAAATTTCTCAAACTTTTTCAAATTTCAAAAAAAAAAAAACATTCAACTTTAAGCAGTTTGTTTTGTTGTTCAAGTCAAACTTCATGGGGGATAGTTCATTTATATGATCCTCATGTTGTGAAGTATTCAATAACTTAACATATAATAATAATCATCTCTCTTTCGTATTATTACAAAAAAAAAAAATATAAACAAATAAGAAGATAAACGTGCAGAAGAAAATAAATAGATAAAAAGAAAAGGAAAAATTAGAAATATTTATGCGTTAATATGTATCATA
>NW_015148987.1:1649365-1667244 GCF_001465965.1 Polistes dominula | reverse complement strand
TATATATATATATATTGAACGGTAGGGAGGAACTTTGATCGAGTTTCTCTTTTTAAATTGTTCACGCCAATAGTATATAGTATTATTGTAGTAACCATATTACTATTGTTATAAAGAAAAGAAAAGAAAAAAGGAACAAAGAAAAAAGAAAAAAAGGAATACTTTTCCACAAGAAACGACGAGTGCCGATGCTAATTGCAGAGCCGAATGAATAACGAATTGCTCAGGTATTCGCGTTCTTAGCCGGAAGTCGCAAAAGCAGCGAAGCGCTCATTTCGTAGCGCTCTGTAGAATGTATTACATAAATAAACGGAACTTCTCGTTGAACGTTATATAAAAGTTCGCATTCGTGGAATCCATAGGCGATGACGATAACGACAAGAAAGATGACGATGACGACGACGACGACGACGACGACGACGACCAAGACGACGCACGTTGCGATTCATGAAGAAGGCGAGGCTTGTCTTTACAACAGAATGTCTATTAATGCCTGAGAATTCCAGGCATTTTGTTCTCATCCAATATCCATCTTCTTTCTCTTACTCATACACACTCTGACTAATATTCACATGAGTCAATGTGAAAATAATATATCCACGTATATGATATATTTATTGGATTGGCAAGAAAATAATTTCGGTTTTCTAGTGTGAAATATTACTTTCTTGTCAACCCAATAATATTATATATATATATTAATTATTTTATATATAATAATAAAATAAAATTTAATATATATATATATATAATTTTATATATAAAAATAAATAAAATTAATATAAAATTATATGATATATAATTTTATAAATAAAAGTAAAATAAAATTTAAAATATTAAAATACTTTTATAATATTTTACTTATAATATTATTTTACTAATTACTTATATAATATTAAATATTAAAATACTTATATTAATATATATACTTTTATAATATATATATATATATGTTTACTTACTACCGAAATTACTTTCTTGCCAACCCAATATCTACTTTCTTTTTATTTTTTGATATATTTTATTTGATATTTCGTATGTGTGGGTAAATTTCCAATTGAGAAATGTCAATAATTTATTTTATCAATGAAATTACAAGTCAGTTTTTATTTTCTCTTTCGTCTTATCAAAATGAAAGATCAACGTTTCATCGCTTTCTTTCTTTCTTTCGTTCTTTCTTTCTTTTTATTTCTCTTTCATTTTTCTTTTTCTATTTCTTTCTTTCTTTCTTTCTTTCTTTTTTTTTTTTTTTATTCTTTTCTGAATATAATTAAGTGTAATTACGAGCTTGAAGCAATTAAAAGAAAGAAAAGTAAACCACTTAATTCTCCAGTAGTCGTTAACTACCTACAAAGTAATTCAAAGATTGTGTCTATATATATATATATATATATATAAAAAGATTTAAATATTTACAGATTTTTAATTACCAACGAAAAAAAAAACATAATTATTCAACATTTATATCTAATCCTTCTTTCTTTTGTCTAACACATATGATAAAAGATAGGGATAACGATTAGGATTCTAAATGCAATTTTTGTGAGTGCATTTACCATTGACTGACAACTACGAGATATCTCGTAGTGTGTATGTGTGTGTGTGTGTGTGTGTGTGTGCTGCAATTTTAGATTAATTACAAATGATTATTTGCGTTAAGAATTATTCAAAAGATTGAATCAAATATTTATATGATGTAAAAAACATGAATTATCAATTATTGTAAATAACATTACAATATTATATCAGTAACTTCCCTAGTAACACAAAATATTGAAAAATATTGAACACATGTGTATAATTAATATTAAATTAATGAATATTATTATATTTTTCAAAATTAAAGGCAAGACGCTCTAAATATGTCTACCAGTTAATGGGTTAACTGGATATCGATCATTTCCTTACCCAGGGTTGATTTCAACCCCTAAATGGTTTCTTTTTATTCGAAGCATTCCGATAGGAAGAAGCTTATATACACGAGAAAGTTATTCGTTTCCTCATTCAACTCCACCTCCACCAGATCTACCACCTTCTCTTCCTCTTCATCCTTTTCCTCCTCCACCATAACCACCACCACCACCACCACCACCACCACCACTTCCATCTTCACCTTTTTCTTCAGACTTGCACGAAAGTACAGCAGCAACAGCAGCGTTGTAGGTGGCTCCTTCGGATCTTGATTTGCCAATAGCACGGTGCTACTAACACGTAGCTAACTAAGGAGCATGCAAACTCTGCTTTGAAAGGCAGAAAACGAACCTCACGACTACGTCATCTTCGTCCTATCTCAATCATGTTAAGTGGATTTTATCTTCGTACTCTAAGCAATAAGTATCTGTACTCATCTCTGAAGCATCGATGCTTAGTTCGTTTAATCCTTCGTTGCGTTGCAAATTTTACATTAATCACAGTAAACTGTCCACTTTGTTTATCTTTTTCTTTATCTAATATCATACATTTTCAAATACGTTCATTATGGAGCCAATCTTGTTCACAGAGAAAGAAAGTTGATGAAAGACCGTTAGAAATCTGCCGGAAGCTATCAAAACTCTGACACACACAAAAATATGAAAGATAATTGTTCTTAAATATGTTATATTATGGATGTATTAAAGATAACTTATTTAAATAACTTTCTATTTGTATTTTATACATTTCTTACAATTTCATTCTTATTCGTCGCATTTTCATTTCCGAAAGACATTTTAACTCTTTTAGTTATTTATAAACTTAACAACGTTCACGTTTTAATTACAACAAAACATTTCATTAATCGTATTAATTGTATGATGATATTAAAGTTCTGACAAGTTAAGTTATTATCTCAATTAATGGAAACAAATTAAACAATAGAATATATTGCAACATCGGTTGGTATCTTCTTGCTATTTCTAATTGACCGCGGGAACTTATTTATACACCTTATACTATGCACTACTAAAGTCATTTTTAAATGTTATCTCATTTTATTTTTCTGATTTAATAATTTATGTATATATTGTATAATTAACGTAATGTTATTTTATTTATTTTTATAGGTGTTTTTTGTTTTTTTTTTTTCTTTTTCTTTAATACCCATTTTTTTCTAATAATTTATTTTCTTTTTATACAGACATATGTATATACCACGGCAAAGAAGTCCATCATATAAATACAGCGCCACACAATCAACCTCTCCGTAGGTAAAAGGATAATCTTCAGGTATTTTAAAATTAGGAAAATTATTAACTAATTTACTGTAATAGAAAAATAACAATATTTTGTTATCCCTTTATTTTTGAAGAATTGCCATCTTCAAACTTTTAATCATTTAAATTTGAAATACTTTATTCAAATTATTTTTTTTTCTTTAGTACAACGTGTGACAAATCAATGTTATTAAATATACGAATTATATATAAAATCATAATTCTTTTGAAAAGAATATACACATTTAGATGTTATCGATACATATTAAGAATCATATATAAAAATAGATAGTCTCTTGAATGTGCAATATATTAATATCATACCATACGTTGGTAAGAAAGATAACAGATAATAAACATTGTTTGAATGGTCAGTAAAGAAATGTGTGTGGTATTATTTTTATCTTATGAGATTTAACCAAATATAAACTTATCATACAGAAAATTTCATTCAATGCATACATTTAAAAAGAAATAGTTTTCACAAATTATTATAAGTTTTATATCAGTAATTCTTTTATTCCATACACTTTAAAAATGTGTGTACTCAGATAATATATCATCTTAAGATCTTTAAATAATCTGAAAAGATTTAATAAAAAAAAAACATTATTTTTTTCATCCTTTTTCAAAATCATAAAATTATTCACTAATTATTTATTTAATTATTAAAATTAATTATAAAAAATGCGCGCCTGTTCGTATGCAACCCTCCAGATACGCTTTGAAAATGTTGCTTGCGAGCGCCATCTACTGGGACGGAATATTTTTGCAGTCAAAACTGTTTATACACGTATGTATGACGGGTTGCCTATCTATCGGGCAGTAAAAATTTCGCCCCGACAGATGGCGCTCGTAAGCAACATTTTCAAAGTGTGTCTGGAGGGTTGCATACAAACAGGCGCACACTTTTAATAATATTTACAAAGAAAGTAAATAATAAAATACTTTCATTTCAAAAATATTAAGCAGGAATAAGAAAGTGGCTGATCGTTGTAGCCAATGAGATCCGTATAGGGATTCCATCTTTATGCGAGTGACAGCTGTCCAACGAATGAACAGTACTTATATATATATATATATGTATACAAAACAAATTGTATTACGCTCCATCTAACTGTGTAGACACAAAGTTAAACTTGTAGGCAGTCACTTACCATATACTTTAGACTTAGTACTCGTGTAAGTCAACTAGTGATTCTATTTTTATATTATACTTTATTTTTCAAACATATTTCTCAACGTTATAAACGTTTTATTAGAAAGGTTTGTCTCTTCCTTCTTCTCAGTGGTAAGTTTATTTTGTAAAACAAAATATCCTTATATTTATATACACATTTAAATTCATCGAATAATTATTCATTACTTTTTGAAAATTACACCTTTTGTTGCAACTGATATCGATATTTTAATCTTTGTAATGATTTCTTCAGTATCATGTGACAGACAGAATATAAACATATCAATCTTTTTCATTTATCTATCTAGTAATGATCAATATCTTATCTATTTCATAATTAGTTGCAATTGAATGTATTTAAAAGGAGTTTATTATTTGTTTAGCAATTTTAACATAGATATCATATTCCAATAATGACTTCACCTTGGAGAAAAATTCAATCTGTCGAAGGACCTGTCAGTTTATTGGAAATAAGTTCTGATCAACTTGCAGAAAGTTTACAAGAAAGGTAATTGTATTGATTTATATATCAAATATATTTGCACATATATGTATATATATATTTTATTTAATATTAAATTGTTTATACATAGAGAGTATGAAAAATTCCAAGATTCTTTAAAAAAAGAACAAATGACACAAATATATGATACATATGAACCACCAAATGATACTGATAATGATGCAGTAATTGCACAGCTATTGCAAGCTCAATATAATCGAGAATATGATACTATGTTAAAGCATACTGAAACGAAGGTTAATCGTGATTCTAAAGGTTACCACTTTTATATACATATATTAGATGGATCAGAAAAATAATGTCGCATTCTAACCTTAAATTGAAACGAATACAATTTCTAACAAATTGATATTTTTAATCAATAACATTATTAACCTTGTTATCAACTAAAACTTTCTTCATCTAGTATGTAAATTTTTAATATCAATTTGATAAAAATCAATCGATTATTGATAAAAAAAAAAAAAAAAANTAGATGGATCAGAAAAATAATGTCGCATTCTAACCTTAAATTGAAACGAATACAATTTCTAACAAATTGATATTTTTAATCAATAACATTATTAATGTTATCAACAACCTTTCTTCATCTATAATAATATGCAAATTTTTATTATCAAATTGATCAAAATCAATCGGAAAAAAAAAAAAAAAAATATACAAAATTTGACATTTGTAGAAACGACATTTCTTTTCTCGGTTCATCTAATATTATATATCTAATTTTTATATCAAATATGTGTATTAATTATATCAATGTTTCTGTCATAGTAAATATTTCATATTCTAACTATCGAATGTCTTCATTTGACGATCCTGATGAAAGAAAAACAGATACTGATAATGGAAATGAAGATTTTGACCGTTTTGTAGTAAGTAATATATTATATAATGAATTTTATTTGTATAGGTTATAATATCAAGAAAAAAGAAAAAAAAAATACTATAAATAATGACAAGTTTTTTATTTTGTCAATGAATATATTTAATGAAATGATACATATTGTCAAATAATTCTAATAAAAGAGTGATATATAATGTGTAAATATTTTAGAGCATAGAAAAGGAATATGCTTCGATACCTCGTTGTGGCTACAAAAAAGTAGGCGAAGGATCACAGATTGTAACGAAGCATGATATGTTAATGTCATCGAGAATAAATGCATGCAGGGTTTTTAAATTTCCACCTGGTATTGAAACGGGAGATACAGCTGGATTTGACGTTAAATTAAATAATAAGGTATTTAATAGTTTGAGAGCTCACAGTCATGCACAATGGTCAAAAGAAAAAGCAAAGACAAGACCTCATAATAAATAAATTATCAAAAAGTACATACTCCGTTATTATTATTATTATTATTAATATTATTGGTTTCTCTTTTTTTTTTCTTGTTTTTTAGTTTTATGTGATAAAAATGCAATATTGCTTTTTTATTGTATTCTTTATTAAATTTATATTATTTTCATTGCAATACACTGTAAAATCTAAGAAAAAAGAAAAAAAACCAAAAAATGTTTGATATTATTTATAGAAGTTATTTGATATGATAAAGTTTATAATTATTGAAATTTGATTATATTTATATCTTCTATATTTTTTCGCGAAATAAAATTTAATCGTTGAAGTATCAATTTATGGTATTTTCAAGATACTTAATCATGTATTTTGTTTACCATATACATCTTTTTTTCTTTTTTTTTTTTTTAATTTATTTATTTTATTTATACTGTAAATTATTTGTAAGAGAAACCGTTCCTTACCTTTTTTTTTCTATAAAATTACAATACGTACGTAGGAAATATATATAAATATCGGAAAATTACATGATTTGGATAGATGAGTTTGTTTATTATTAACATTTGATATTTTGATATATAGTTTTTTTTTTTTTTTTTTTAAATGATAAAGTATTAATCAACAAAAAGAAAGTTTCAGTAAGATGAGACTAGAAATTTGTAGGAATGGTATTGATTTAATTGCATCAAATCAAATGTTAAAAATATAATACTATATATAGAAAATGATTATATGAATTATGGACAAATTTATATAACGTAAAACAATTTTTTTTTTAATTTTTTTTTTTTTAATAATGCAATATAATTTTATATATTAATTAATAATATTATCATTAAAAATTGAATAATCGAAAAGATACTCCAAATTTTATTTAATAACATCCTTTATGTTTATAATATCCGCATTGTCTTGTGTCTTACTAAAAAAAAAAAGAACACATCAAATCATATTAATTATCCTTATTTAAATTTAAATCCCATTTGCAATGAATGTAATTTTCCAATTCATTTATTGGATATAAAATATATATATATGAAATTTTTCTTTTTTTTTTTTTTTTTTTTTTTTTAATGTTAATTGTACTTATTATAGTTATTAACATTTATATACTTACGTATACGTTAAATATTTGAAACGTTAGAAAGCAAGAATGTAAGAAAGAAAATGATTACATGAAATATTTAGACACTTGATAAGTTTATATATATATATATCATATTTGTTTCTTTTTCAGGTAGTGTTAGTTTGTTTTTAATTAAATAAATTGTATGTATATATATATATATATATATATAAATGCTAGGAATGCATTACCTATTTCATTCAATACAATTTTTTTTTTGTACAATAATTTAAAAAAAATTTAACTTAATCGCCTTTTTAATTTATATAATTTCATATAATTTATATAAATAAAAGAAAAAAGAATTAACAAAAAGGTCAACATTGTTGTTATGTTAAGAGTATATATATATATATATAATGAATTACTTAAATATAGATTCTAATTGTTTCATTTATCTTTGGTTAATACAACCAATATACAAAGCTAGAAAATAACTTATACTTTTCTTAAACATTCTGCTTTCTTTTATTTATGCTATATTTACATAGCCATGCGGATAATTGCATAAATCTTCATATGCAGGAAAATTAGTTTTGTTTTAATAATACCATTTTTATCTGCATAATAACAAGCAATGTAGAAACGTGTTACAGATTTATTAAATAATATTTAAATGCAATAAAACCAATGGCGTTAGCATTGTTTTTGTACATAATAGTATAAATGCCAATTAAATACTAAAAGTAAGATATATATATATATATATTTTTTTTTTTTTTAATAAAATAGAAACATAATGTATAACCCAACACACATTATATCTTTTTCTTTTTTACTAAGTCCCATTTAAATCAATATATTCTTTATTTTTATAAAATGCTATTTGCGTTATATAATCTTATATATTTTATGTACGACCAATATGATTTGGACACACACAAATTTTTTTTTTTCTTTTAATTGTACATAAATCTTTTCCTTTATATCAATCTTTTAGATTATATGATAGTAACGCATAAGGATTTAAAATAAAATACTTTACTTTATTAATATATATATATATATATGTTATATATATATATGTATATAAATTATCTCAAGCAAACTATAATGCACATTTATCTGTACTTTAAACAAAAACGTTATTATTTTCTAGATTTTTCAACAAAATTAAATCTTTTTCTAATTAAATATTTCAAAGAATACATAAATTATGGCCGCCATATGTAAACACCAATAATTCTCTCCAAAATTATAACACAACGAACACATTTTTAAATTCTTATCTTTTTATCATACTGTTCATATAATGACATTGTTGTATAATTATTTTCTCATTTCAGTAGACTGAACTTTGCATAAAATACTAGAATGTATCAAATATATATATATACATATACATATACATATACATATACATATATATATATATATATAATCTTTTGATAAGTTTCTCTTGTGATAGTATCATCTTTTTATCGGAATGATACTTAAAATATTAAGAATGAATTATGAATTATTAATCAAGGTTAGTCAGTTAAATCATTAACATGCAAAACTTCTCTATGGGTTAAGCCAGCCGATGATAAAGTTGAGATATCTTTGCATGGATATAGAATTCTTTTAGGATAACTCGTTGTTATTTCAAAACTTGCAGGGGAATCCGGTTGACTAAATATCCAATGATATACGTCCTATAAATAATATATTAGTCATTATAATAATTATTCTTGCAAAATTAAACTTAAGAATTAAAAAAAAAACAACAAAAAATCAAATATCATATTACTTCAATTGTGTCAGACATAAGAAATCGCCTTTTCATTGTCCTTTCACCCAATTTAATTTGTAGGTGACAAGCATTAGGATTAGCAGGTTCCGGTTCTACAGGTATTTTTTCCACAGTAAGTTCTTTTTCAAGACGAATTCTTTCTATTTCTTGTTCCTGTGCATTCAATTGTTCCTTTTCACGTGCTTCTTGTTCTTCTCTAGCCCTACGTTCTTCCTCTCTTATACGATCTTTTTCTTGATCTGCACGTAATGATTCTTCATATGCACGATCTTGTTGTTGACGTAATGACTGTGCAGCGCTACGTTCTGCTCTGTAATGCATAAATGGTTATATTAAATCTTATTTGTTTAATAATTAGCCAATTTCATATGATTAATAAAAGTTATTTGTTTACCTATCTTGACGTGCTTGAATTAAATTAATTTCATTCTGTTGAATAATTGTTTGTAAACGTAATATTAGATCAGCAGCAGACGGTGTACCTTCCATTCTAGAAAATTAATTTTTTTTTAAATATATAAGCTTAAATTGTTAACTATGTTTTATGATAAATGAAGAATTATATTTTTCCTACATACCGTCCAACTATCGTCATTCGGTTGTCTTTCAAAACGATAATAGCCAGAAAAGGATAAGAACCAGATTTAAGAGATTCTGCAACTTTATAGCCTTCTCCAGATTGTACATTACAAGCCCAAAATAATGTATGAGTATTTATATATCGTATAACTTCAGGATCGTTTAATGTATTTCTAAAGTAAAAATTTGTTCGATGTTAAAACAAATGACTGTATCTAATTCGTTCCTTATTTATTATATATATATATAAAATATATAAAAAAAAAACAGCATCGATGCACAACCGAAACAGCTAATTTAATAGTATACTGAACGTTGTTCGCCAAAGACAGTTCTTGACGTCTCTGAGACGTCATTGTATGTGAAAGGGTTAATCAAATTATTTAATTAATAAAAATTAGAGTTAATAACATTGTCATGTGAACAGCACAATTATTTCTATTATTAATTATTGCAAAAATTACCTGCACCATTGATCAGTATCTTGGGCCTCATCTTTTTGTAAATAAACTAACAAAAATCTTAATTCTTGTTTGGCATCAGATAGAGCTTGACTGTAAGAACCCTGATAAAATACAGGATGGGTAATGCCATAACGTTCCTCATAAGATCTAATGAATGTCATTACATCTTCCACTGGATCAGACGAAACTTGAAAAAAAGGCATATTTAATGGACACGTACTTATTTCATGTTTCAATTATGTTTGTTATACGTACTGGGCCTGACGTCTGATCTAAATATTGCTAGAACTAGCTGCAAGATACTGCTTACTATATTATAACACATAGAAAAGATATAAGGTAGAAGACCACCTCCTCCACCACTCGAACCAGCTGCGTGGTTAAAATATATTCTAGAACTACTATCGTCAACGACTTGTGGTGGTCTTGATCGTGAATCTTGTGCATACATTGAAGGACGTCCTTCGTATAAATTTAATTGTTCCTACCATAACATAAGATAATGCTTTTTCATTATGGATTATTAAGTGAGTTAAATGTTGAACAATTCTCTATCAGGATGGTATTCGTTAATACCTGAACAGCCACTTCCAAATTCCAATTATGCCTTTGCAGAACATCTCTACAAATAGATAAATCTTCTATTCCTGTCAAATCCTAAAAATAATAGGTACATTCAATACAGTAACTGGTACTAATACTTTGTATTATAACATTGAAGAATATATTAATTTACCTGAAATTGAATAACCTTTTCAGTCTGATCACCATTTAATTCCTCTAGGAGGTCTGCCATGACAATATTTCTGTCGATGAAATGTGTAAATATGAATTTTTTAAAACTTTCCTCACACGTTATAGTAAATTCATCAGCTGATACAAAGAATGAATGTACGATCAAAATATCGAACAAACTGTGCGAACATTTGTAAATTTATTACAAAGAAATGCAACTTTTAATTTATTTATCAGAAGTTTTCACGGGTTAACACTTATTAACGTTACAATACGTTTTGTCTCATTTCTTTGCTTTCCGCCGAATGTTTTCGATGTCATGTCTCTTTACGATAATTTACAATTTCAAGGTTCTCTTTCATGCGACACGACTTCTAATGACGTCACATCCTTGCTTATCGAACGAACACCAATCAATGAACTCCTATATTGTTATTGGTAGTCCATTATGATGATTCTTAAGTAACATTTAATAGAAATATAATTTTTTTTTGATTATCAAAAGAAAACAACTTATAAATGTTAAGTCGTTTACAAGATAACTTATAAAAGAGATAAGTAATATTTTTATATTATTCTTAACAAAGAAAGAGAGAGTTATTGTGATCCTGTTGCGAATAACCAATAATATTCTTTAATTTCTCAATGAAATGATTGGTTGATAGTCAATGAACGTTTTCTTAATATTATTAGTTTAAATTGTGAGAAAGTTATACAGTTTTTACAATTTTTAAACAAAGAATTTTTGTATTATAAAATTAATGAGAATTTTATCACCTATCTGATTGATTATTTATTAAATTGGTAATAACACATGGAAATACTGTTGTATTACAATTTGTAATATTATCTTTATTTATAAGAAGAAAATGAAAATACTTT
Source organism: Polistes dominula (assembly GCF_001465965.1). The sequence continues at coordinate 1,655,532 of NW_015148987.1, read as the reverse complement.
AATTCTTAAAAATAATTCGCAAATTTTGGGATGATAACTTGTATCCAAATATGTGTCATCATGAACTCATTCTATATTTCTAATAATATATTCATTAACCTCAAATTAAATAAACAAAGAAATTCTTCTACTCCTTATGTGTGTTTGTTTTTCTTTTTTTTTTTAGAAATATGTTTGAAGAGGAAAGTAGTAGGAATAGTAACGAGATATTAATTGAAGAAGTATTGACAAACATTTGGGAAATTACAGTGAAAATGTAATGTGATATTAAATTATATATGATATTGTTAACATTTGGTAATACAATGCTCTTTAATTTATAGAAAGAGAGAATTGGACGCAATAAATGAACTTGTAAAAGAAAATGGAAATTTCTGTTCAGCAGTCGTACATACAAACCAGAGCTTATTGAAAATACTTGAAGGAAAAGGTATAGATTTATCTGCAATTGAAGAAGAAGAAGAAGAAGAAGAAGAGAAAGAAGAAGAAGAAAAAAACAATGGTGAAAATAGTAATAGTTCATACTTTGAGAGTGAAAATGGATCAAATATCGTACGTCCTCTTGAACCAGTTATAAATAGATTTTCCAAAATTCCCGAAAAGAGTTAATAATTAATGTTAATAAATAATTATATTGTATACATTATAATTTTATATTTATTGCAAACATTTCCGTAAGTACCATTATAAAACCCAATAATTCATTATTTTAAAATAATTATTTAAGTTTAGTAAACAAAATTAACATTTCAAAGATTAGATTTGGTGAGCCAATTAAATTGTTGTTCTTTGCGATCAGCTTGAGGATTGATCATTATGTTTATTAAACTTGGACCATTTAATTCCTACAAAATTGAATTATTTATTAAAGTGAAACTATTATTTAAGGTAAGAGAATTTTTCAGTTAAACACTTACTTCAAATGATTCTTTTAACGCTTGCTTAATGTCGTCTGTGGTTACACAAAAGTGACCTTTCTTTCCAAACATTTCCATCATTTTTTCATAATGAGTTTCAGATGTTAAACTATTAGGTGGGATGCTATATCATAAAATTTTTAATTAGAAGAAATCTTTATATTTAATTATGTGTAATTATAGAATAACTTACGCTTTTGTTGGTTCACCAGATGCTTGTATTTCTTTAAATGTTTCTTTATCCAAACCGCTATATATACCATTATTATTTATTATTATAATAATAATGGGTAATTGATATCTAAAAAAATAATATACATTAAAACAATTGTGATCAAGTAATAATAAAAATATTTTGAAATGAGTAGACTGGATTTAGAAGAAAGTTAAAATTAAGTATTACCTAAACATAGTTTCAATTTCCATTCCAGAAAATCCAAATGCACTATCTCCTTCAACGCAAAGCACTCTCTTTCGAGGTGCATTGTCTTTACAATATAGAGCAGCTGCAATTGCAAAGCCTAGACCTACACCCATAGTACCAAATGTTCCAGCATCTAAACGATGACGAGGTAAATCATTTAACAGGATAGTACGTCCAATATCCATTGTATTGGCACCCTCCGAACAAATTATACAGTCTATCAAAATCATAAGATATATAATTAGTCTTAATATAAATTATAATATTGAAATATGTAACTTACCCTTTGGTATAAAATGTTGTATACATTTAAAAGCTGCATAATAATTTAATGGTACTGACTCATCCAAGGACATTTGCTACGAGGAAAAATATATACAATTATCAATAATATCTCAAAATGTTTACAATTTAACGTAATTAGTACAATTTTACCTGTACAATTTTTTTATTTTTATCTGTTTCCGAATGAAGTTTATTCCACCATTGGGTATTTTTAGGAACTGACCATTTTCGATGCTCTAATGCTTTTATTAAACACTCCACTGTAGACTTTATATCAGCTTGTATAGCAACTGCAGATGGAACGGAATTGTGTAATTCTTCTGCGCAAATATCAACCTGAAATGATTTGTTGATTTATTTTTAAAGTATTTAAATAATTTCCTTTTTAACACTAATCTAAATACCTGTATGATTTTAACAGTGCTTTGAAATCGAGGTGGACGCCCAAAATGCAACATCCAATTGAGTCTAGCACCTAGTAATAATATTACATCAGATTGTTGCAAAGCATGTGTTCTTGCACTTGATACACACAATGGATCTGTATCTGGAACAACTCCTTTTCCCATGGGTGTTGGAAGAAAAGGAACATTGATTAAATGGATAAGATCCCGAACTTGTTGCTCAGCTCGACCATATGCAGCTCCTGATATCAATTATTGGAAATTTTGATATCAATTATTATTTTTATAGGATTTTTATATTTTTTAATTTAGAAACAAAATAGTTTAACCTTTTCCTATTATAACCAATGGTTTTTTTGATTGCATTAATATATTAACAGCTTCCTCAATTTTTCTATTATCAGGAAATATGAGTGGTGGTTCAGGACAAGGTGAGACTAATGCAATTTTACTTTCATCAACCATTTGTGTTAAAATTGTAGCTGGTAAATCTAAGTAAGTTGCACCTTTAAATAAAAGACAAAGGTATTATATTTATAGATAACAATAACAAAAGAAAATAAAATATGAAATAACATTAATAATATGCATTCACCTGGTCTACCATAGGTTGCATATCGTACTGCTTTTTCTACGTGTAAAGGAATTAAAGATGCAGATGGTGGTCTAGCTGCATATTTACAATAAGGTTTACTAGCCTCTACTTGTGGCCATTCTTGAAAACCACCAATACCTTCATGATCTTGAGAACATGAACCTCCTATTACTAAAAGTGGCCAGCAATTAACTTGTGCATTAGCCATGCCACCAATAACATGAAGTAAGCCGGGTCCAGATACGCACAATACAATTGCAGGCTTTCCTAATTAATCATAAATTTAATAATACATTAAATTTATCTTTTCTCTAAATAAATATAATGTATTAAATATTGAATTTGATCAGTATAGTATTTACTTGTTAAATAACCATAAGCCTGAGCTGCATAGCATGCAGATTGTTCATTTCTAAATCCTAAATATCGCAGACCTGCTAATTGCATGTTAATAGACAGCTCTATTACTGGATGTCCGCAAATACCAAAAACATATTCTAGCCCCTACAAAATTATATAAAATAAATATGTAAAACAATAGTTAATGAATAGTGATATCAAATTTGATCAAGTCAATAATTATAGGATCCAAATTAAATTAGATTGAAATGGATTAAAAGTCGTCTTTATTATCATTAATAATTGTCATGAAAAAAAGTGATTGTATTGAAATAGAGTACAATTTATTCTATTTATAATTTTAAATAGAAAAGTTTATATATATAAACATATAGACATAGGGATATGTATATAAATGATTATTTGACTTGCAGTGGGAAAAATAAAGATAAGCTTTTATATTAAATCTATATATATGTATATGTATATATACATAGATTGTATATTGTATTATCACGTTTGTAAATTCGTATCGTCAAATAATTCTTAATAAGCTGGTAACGAGTAAACAACAAAGAAATAAGTTATATTTTTGTCCAAATTATTACATTAATAAGTGAACATATATCAACAGCTTTTTCTATTCCTATTTCATTTACTCTTAATAACATTATTGTATAATTATTCATTTCTAGTGAAGGTACATTAAGTCTTTATGGATTATGAAGAAGATGATGTTCAAACACCACTTATTGAATTACAGAAAGAACAAAGGAATCATAGAGGTAAGACATACAAAATATTACAATTGATTCCTCTATCATTTATACATAAATGAATAATGAATAATTTGTAATCATTAATCATGTAACCGTTTTTGTATAATACATAAATTGTATATGATATATACAATGTATAGTATATATAGATATATATATATTATATTGTATATATTATAATGTAATATATTAAATAAACTGTGTATCTATTATTTATTTATTACAAAATCTAAATTTCCAAAAATATATAAACATTTTGTGGACAAAAATTAAATTGTAATGTTCAAAATTGGATGAATTATTTTGAAATTTTCTTCTCTAAAAAAAGTACAAAATGTATTTTTCAAAAAGAAAAGAATGAGGAAGTTCCCATTCTTTGATGGTCGCTCATTTGAATGTGTGAGTTATATAAGCGCCAATTTGATTAAAAATTATAATATACTTTCTAAATCTGAAGATACAAAAAAGAAAGTAATTAATTATGATTATTTAAATAAATTCAATATCGAATAATACAAATTTTATCATGTAAAATTATATTCAATTATGTTTGTTCATTTTGAAAAAAAGTAAAGGAATTCACAATGACCAACATAAAATTATTCATAACCTCTAAAACATAATGTCAATTTTAAAAAACGTACTTGTTCCTTGAGGGCCTTTGCCAATATTTGATTACCGTCCTTCATTTTTACTGAAAATTTCCGAAAATTCAATATATTAAAATAAACTATTTCTTTTTTTTTTATTTCGTTTTTTATTTAAATCAAAACAAGAACTAAACTTCAAAGTTAAATTACTTTCACAATTCGTCGTAAAATGTTATTTCGTATGAATAATTATCAAAACTGATAAATCATGAATTTGCATAAACGATACTTAGATAAAATATATAGTATGAAATTTGTAACCGAGTAAATTATTATTACTCGTCAATATATAAATATTATTCTTATAATAGTTTAAGTTTCATATAATTATTTATTTCATTTATAAGTTCATTTATAATTAAGTGTGTTTACGTAAGTTCGATAAATATCAATTAAAAATCTATTTCACAATTGTGAAATTATGTATTTGTCTTTTTATTATGCTTAGTAATTTATTTATTATAGGAAAATTAAAATTTTATGAAGAAAAAAAAAAAGAAAAATTTCCAGTATTATTTTCCTTGAACAATTTCATCAGTACTAATTTTAAATTTTCGTAAAATTTTATCCATGATAATTTATTTAAAAAAAAAAAAAAAAAAAAAATAAGAAAAGAAACATTTATAAATAAAAATATTCATAAATGATCGTAAAAATAAACTAATTGAAAAATATTAATTAAAATAAAATGTAAATACGAAATAAATAGGAATAAAAAAGTTAAATGTAATTATCTATACTAAATTATATTAAACTATTTATAATACTGTGGTTTAAATACAAATAATCACCCGCCATTTTATAACCGCCATTTCGATGAACAAAGTTGTACGAAAAAGGGAGACTATTTTTTTGAAGAATAACAGATATATGAAATCACATATTTTATAAATAAATAATAAATTTATTACAAAAGTAACAAATTTATTGCTACCCCTTAATATATGTAAATATCATCATATTTAATTATTATTATTATTATTATAATAAAATATTAATGTATTACTAATTTATTTATATAAAATCTAAATATAATTGACATATTAATAATCAAAACAATAACAAATAATAACAAATAATAACAATAATAATAATTCAAATAATAATTTGAAAAAAACCACGTTTTTTAAATGAATGGAAGATATAGAAATTATTTAAAGGGTTGAAGATAAAAGAAAAAATTTCTACCCTTAAGAGAAGCTCACATCCAAACCCCACTACTGTACTTTTACCTGCTGTAAGATATATAAATACGCGCTTTGATGACCAATGTCACCAGTCCTTCATCTAGGTTGGTAGAGTCTATTTCGTGTGACAAGTTATGAACTTTTATCTTGTAATATTTTACTAATTATTTTTACAAACAAATATTGTGTTAAGTGAAGATCGCGAAGTGTACTTTCTTTCTTTCTTTCTTTTTTTTTTCTTCTTCTTCTTTTTATTTGTTTTGCAATGAGTAGAATAAACAACAAGCTCCAAGCATACATTTCAAGTAAGTTATTTAATTGAAATATTTGAAAGAATATTAAAAATATATTTTGTTATTAGAAATTTTCTAATTAACACTTACAATCAATGTACATGTACATAATTTTTTCTTTTTATGATGTCTTAAAATTAATAGGGGTGGGAGAGGGTGGTGGTGATGGAGGGGGGCAGGCGGGTTTAGGTTAAAAGCACCATTTCTTTTTTCGAATTATTTTTTCTTTGTTTAGTTTTTCCTTTTTTCTCTCTTGACAACTTAAAAAGAAAAATATGATTACTTAGAAAAAAA
>NW_015148987.1:1599529-1640209 GCF_001465965.1 Polistes dominula | reverse complement strand
AAAAAAAAAAAGAAAAAAATCAGAAATATTACAATAATGATAATTAAAAGTAATTATTTTTCATAAAGGGATGCAATTTATTAATATATCATACATATTTGTTTTATAATATTTCAAATTTGGAAAAAAATTTTTTTAAAATTAATTTCTTATCATATAATTCTTTTTAATTAATTAAATATCTTTATCTTTAGATTAAAACACATATATTTATATGTAGGTAATACAATAATTGTTGTTTTGTTTTTTGTCTATTTTTTTTTTTTTTTTTTCTAAATTCATTAATAACAACGCAAAATTTAGAAAACAAATAAAATTCTTCATCATTGTCGTAAAATATATAAATATATACTCTCGAAAAAATGTCATTTATTTTTTTTTTTTTTTTTTTAGAAATTAATGACGATAAAGAAGTAGACTTTTCGCACATTTTACTCCAATTAGGCTAGCGTATTTTCTTAATTCATTTTCTTCACGTTTTACAGTCTCTTTATTCGCACGTATTTTATAAGCTCCATAAGTCATTGCTATCTCATTGTAAAAAATTAACATCTGAAAAAAAAGAAGAAAAAAAAAAAAAAAGAATACAATTTTTAATGACAATAAAAATGTAAATAATATTCTGAAGAAAGAAATGGAATAAACAAACCTTATTAATGTCCACTGCACCATCTTCATCTATGGCATTTACATCCTCATTGAATCTACAATACTTATTTTTATCTAAATTTTTTAAACAAGGTTCAATGTCAAACCAAACATAAGTTTCTGGACATAAAAGCTTAGATGGTTTCAATCTAGCTTTGTATTGCATCTTAGGGCAAGTATGTATATAAAATCCCATGTAATAATATTTTAAATTATTTGCAACTTTATTAAGATGTCTTGTTAAGTAAATTTCTCTTAAAGAACTGAAAACAATAAATAAATATACATTACATATTTTATCTGAATAAAAAAAAAAAAGAAAAACTTAAGAATCTCATCATTGTTCTATCCACTGACCTGAATGTTCCTAAAGAAAGAAAAGAATATTCTGGATCATAAAAGAAATATACACTTGAAACACACGATGGTAAAATATCTATAACACCAACAGCAATCAGTTCATTATCCAACCAGTATTGTTCGTGAAAGGAACCATATCCTTGAGGTGGACCATTTTCAGGTGTCCATTCCTTTAAAATTACATATTCAATGTTTATCATCATATAAAATATTTTTCACAAAATTATTCATTAAAATTTTTAATGTTTAATTTATATATGAATAACTTTGAATAAGTTGAAAATATTAAATGGAATACAAAGTGTACCTGCAAAGGACTCTTTACAAGAAAATTCATAAATGATTGTTCAGTACATTCCTGTGGTTCATCCCCGTGAACCGCCATTTGATATTTTTGGTAAAGATTTATACTTTTATCAAGAGTATTAAGAAATTCTTCTGTCATTACCCTCAATAATTTTATCTAATAAATTTGTGAAAGCAATTGTAAATAGAAAAACAAAATACAATCATTTGCCGTTATTATAACATCCAAGGTAAATCATATTTCATTTTTAATGGATTTTTAATATTTTAAGCTAGTATTAAAATTAATCTCTCATAAAATTTGAAGAAAAACAACCTCATATACATATTTCCGGTTTAGTTAACCTTGTATGTTGAAAATAAATTATTCATTAAAAAGGTCCACTTTGCTCCAATATAATTTCTTGTTTAGATAAATAATATATACATTTTTAAAGATAAGTAAAATATCAGAATAAACAATATTATATAATTATATAATTTTTGTTCATTTTGATATTTTACAATTGTTATTTTGGCACATTTAAAATTTACCTGTAATGGGGATCTCACAAGAAACCTTGTATATTGTTGCTCTGTAATCTTCTCTGTTGGAATCCGGTGTATTGTGTTTTGATATTTTCTATAGACCTCATAAGATTTTTTTGAAGACATTACATATCCAGAGCTCATCGGTGAAGTTCTAACTAGTTTCAGCTTACAAAAGTCATTAATTTAACACAAATGTATCCAATGAAAAGTAAATCAAATTATCTTTAGGTAATGCATAACAGTTAGCAATTGATTTGGAAGAACAGAAAAGTATTCTGTAAAAATTATACTTGTTTGAAATTAACAATCTTAAAGTTACAGAGCACTAATATATAAGACTAATTTCTTGAATTATAAATAAATGACTTATCTGCAACACGACATTTCATAAGCTTAAATTTTAAATACTATTGGAGAAAAGAGGACCATATTACCAATTGCAAAATGTTTTTTGCAATTGTCATTTGAAATGATATCAAGATAAATAAAACACATGATAATATAAATATTAATATTTCTTTTGATAATACAAAAAAAAAAGAAAAGAAAAGAAAGAAAACATTTTAATTGATCATTGTTATTAATGAAATACTGGAATATATATATATATATATATAAAATTGATTTAACTTATTTAAAAGATATTTATCTTAACATATCTTACCTCTAATTTTTTGGTACCAGTCCATATTTCTTCAAAAAGTTCTTCCAAAGATTTAACATTATTCTGTTGCTTGCTTTCTTTAAAGGCAGTTTCAATTTCTTTTAATGATTTCCCTTGAGCTAAAAGTTTCTTTTGTTTGCGTTCTATGCGTAAAAGTTTTGCTTTTTTACAAGGTATATTGCTAGGATTATCACTTTCTTGCATTGTACTTGTTTTTACAGCAACAGCTATACTTCCATCAGAATTTATCATAGAATCACTACTGTCTAAATCTGGTTCTTTCTTTAAATCACAAACATTCTTACTACAATGTAACGTATCAGGATTTAATTTTTCATTAGGTTCATTATCTATAGATGATACATTTAATTTGATAATATCTTTTTGCTCTAGTGTTGTCGGCTTATTCGGAATTTCATCAAAATTTATATCTACAAACATAACGGGAACTGAAGGTTAAGAATATTCAACATTGTATTGTAAATAACTATAATCATAAATGTACCAGTAATATCATGTCGTTCATCATTTGTATCCTTAATATCATCTTTCTTTAGTTCATTTTTTAAAAACTTTGTCATACGTTTTAAAATTTTTTTCTGTGACTTCGAAATTTTAAAGTTTAAAGCTTCACATCTGTAAATTATTCATCTATAGATTGTTTTATTTTTGTATATAAGAAAAATCTACCCACCTGATAGTATACATAGGACAACATGTTACATCCATTTTAGGTTTATAACAATAACTACCACTTCTTCTCCATCCTCTGTCTATTAAGTTTTGATAATCATTAACTGTCAAACAGTGTGCCCACATGCCTAGAATATTTTTAATTATTCACATATGTATACACATAACAATATTGTAGGTTAGGTTATGTCATAATATTTTATAAACTATTATTATTATTTTAAGAAATATTACCATAACTAAAATTAGTATCTGGACGTTTGCAATAACCACACGAATGTCCTTCTTCTTGAGGATAATACTCAACAACACTATAACGAGTCATTCTTTCTTAATGTTTATTTGATTTCGTTCAACAATCACTAATTAAGTATCTAATATATTTTTCACATATTGTAATTTTATAATTAGAAGAATGAAACTCTTTATGAACACATTTTTGATCATATAATAAAACCAATTATATAGTCAATATTACTAAAGACTGCTAATAATCACAAGATTATTCCAGAACGTGCTCTTTGTGCGCCATCTTGAATTGTAGGAGACGAATAACGTTCGAGTACGAATTTTCAAACTTGCAATTTATCAATTGAAATCATTTTTGAAATTTCACAGATACTTTAGACAATTTCAAACGTATTAATTGTTTTCTAAAAAAAATATTCATTTTCAACATTCATATTAATATATTGAAACGATTAGATAGTCAAAATCAATACATGTATTTATATATTAACTTAGCTGACAAAATAAACATTCTATCGTGACATCCATTATTAATTCTAGCAAATAATTCATTAAGTATTTATCAAAAATATAACCTTTCCGATAATTCTTTTTATTAAAGATAAACATGGAACTATCCAGGCCAATCGATGTTACTGAGGGCGTTCTTCAAGGGGAAATACTAAGTCCACTGTTATTCGTTCTATTCATCTCCGATATGGAKAAAGCCCKTAGAGGAGCTGACTTGGGCGGTATAAGCATTGACGGACTGAACGATATTATACTACTGCTATTCGCGGACGATGCTGTAGCTCTGGCTAGAACCCCAGTAACCTTGAGGAAAATTATAACAGCCCTAGAAAAATATTGTTCCGCAAATGGTCTAGAAGTAAACACGACGAAGACGGAAGTCGTAAATTTCCACAGAGGAAGCCGAGCATCAAAAGAAACCTTCGCGTTTAATAAAACCCCCCTCAAGGYCGTAAAGGTATACAAGTACTTAGGCATTCAGTTTTCCTCTTCCGGATTAGGTAGAACAGCGAGAGAGTCAGCGGTCCGAAATGCAAATATGGCGATAGGCACAACGATGCAAATACTGGGCAAATCCAAGGCGGACTCGTGGGAAGGGCGTATAAAACTGTACAATAGCCTGATTGCTTCGACACTTTTGTATTCGGCTCATATTTGGGGGCTCAGACAATTGAACGAAATGGAAATAGTACAGACGAACTACTTTAAAAGGGTCCTGGCACTGCCGAGAAGTGCACCTAATGGACTGTTACGCTTAGAATTAGGCCTCGTAAAAGTGGCGCTACAAGTTTTCAAATANTTCGTACAAGGGCGAATCATATTTAATCGACCAAAGAGTGTTGTGCTCTATTTGTAACTTAAAAGTCAATGAAACAGCCAGCCATTTTTTATTCGAGTGCCCTGCCTACCACAGCATGCGTGAACATTACCTGAAGAGCATCATAAAGAACTCTGCGAACTCTTTAATGACAATTTGTAATCTAACAGAAACTAGAGACTTGAAGGCTTTTTATGCATATATTGTGAATGCGTTAATGTTAAGGGCTTTTATCCTGTACGAATAATATACCCTCTTACACTCTGACCGTCAATTACGCGTGCGAAACTTTCTTAGTTTAAACATTGTTAATCATAGATCATGAATGAATATACAAAGAACTCACTCTGCTACGAGTATGTAACTTATAAGCAGAATAAACGAATTGAATTGAAAAAAAAATAATTCTTTTTATTTTGTCGTTAGTTTGTAAAAAAAAGTAGCGGTTGCTTTTATGAATGAACCTCTCTCTTTCTTATGAACAAACAGCTGTTATGGCTACACAAACATTGATCTGCCTTTTGGGATTCCCCCTTCTCACAATTTATGTTTTACGAATTTTTACATTGTTTATTCTTTCTTTTTTGTTATATTAAAGCGTTAATAATTTTATATTACAGTTGATAATAGAAATATATATATATATATATATTTTTTTTATGGGTTAGAGGGGTTCATTCTCTTTACAAATATTTATTTTATCTTCCCATCTCTTATTAATACACAACTTACAATTAACTTATTATATATAAATAATTTATATAATGAAAATATATATTTATATAGAATAAATAAAATAACAAAAGTTTTTTTCTTCTTTTTTTGGTAAAAATCTTTGATAAATATTAATTTTTATACATTTTTTATATCTATGACATTGAATGTAGATAGTCGATAAAATTGTCTTTAAAAGGACTACACACAATTGTAGGGTTTAAAAATACATAGTTCCATTTAAAAAAAAATGACAATGAACTTTCAATCCCCCTAAGTGTGCTCTTAGGAACAAATTTTCCTTCTAACTTTTGTCTCTTGACAATAAACAACTTTTGTTCGAAACATTTTGTTTTTTTTTTACCACTATTCATTCTTAGCTGTGGTTCACCTTGAAGATACCACACTTTTCTTTAGTATCATTATTGATTTGAACATTTCTATTTTATTACACTATTAACAATAAATGAATTTGAAACGTAGTTCACAATTATTCATTTATCATAGGATTTTAAATTTACGAGCTCTTTTCTTTCACCTTTCTCTCATATTTTCGTTTTTCGTCATATGCGCGTAATTCCCCCACCATAATATCGAGTAGATACGCTGTTTATAAAATCAGCAATTGACGTCAACGGAAACCACCCTTCAGGACGTTAACGCTAAATTAGATCAAACGGTGTATCAACAAATTATAAGTACCCTACATTAAAACACTCCTCAACAAGATTCTGTTTTTTTTTTCTTTTTTTTTTTGTTTTCATTTACATTGATAATCCTCGATAATTAAATTTTTCTTTTTTTTTTTTTTTTTAATTGAATATGTAATTGAGTATCTACTAATTCCTTGTTACTGAACGTGAGCTTTAAATTACCTTTAAAATTATATCATTTTCTTTTATTTGTTTTTCCATACATTCTCATGCACGTGATTTTACACAAGCGTAGTACTTATCACTTTATTGAAAATAGGTCAATTACGGGATAATTCTACACTGTGATAAACTACGCATCCCTTATATAAGAGATTCGATGTAAAATTAATTAAACGGATCGAGATTCTTCTAATTGACAATTACATTTAAATCTAAGAAGATAATAGTATTATTTACACAATGAAAATTGTTTGTTTCTAAATAAAAAGTAATTAATGAAATAAAATTTTCAATAAATATGAAATATTTTAAATCGTATTAATTGCTTCATTATGATTAAAATAAAACGAAAGGTTATAAAATTTAATTATTATTATTACTTTTTATGTTTGGCTACATAGAATTTATTTTTATGAAAAAGATTTATTTATATCTCACAAATTCGTCAATGTTAATATTAATAATTAATAATGTTTTGCAGAAAATTTCAATGATAGCCGCGACAACAATAAATAAATATTTCCTCTAGGAATTAACATTGTCACGCAATGAAGAGAGTAGCAAAATATTTATTAAACTCTTCAGTTTCCTCTCAGTTCCTAGTTATCCCTGGCGATTCACTAGAAATTGACGTAACACATCTACGTGGGTGTTTACGTGGTTTTCACGTGGGCGTTTTTGGCCTGTTGCGAGAAATGAATTGGAACATGTTGTCTGACCAAAATTTTACCTTATTTTTTGTAATCATTTAAGACAAATAAAAAAAAAAAAAAAGAAAGAAAAGACAATAATATGAACAAAATATACTAATGAATATTTGCAAATGTTTAATGAGTATGAAAGCTTTTTCATTTTATTATTGTTGAAAGATTTGCAAATGCTTACGTGAGAGGAATGGATGAATGAGGGAGAAGAAGCGAATGGGAGAAGAGAAGGGTAAAGAGGAGTAGGGGGTGGAAACATCCCGAGGGTAGCTACGTGCTGGGGTCATTGCGTGGGTAGATCAAATGTATCACAGTAAATGAAAAAGTGTAGGTGGATGCGCGCGTTCGCAATTGCGTCTCTTCGCAAATGGCGCGGCGCAGTTGTGTGGGCGAACAAGTAAGAAAACAAAAAGGGATGAGAGTGTAGATGAATGTACAAACATACACAGAAACACGATCATATATATACACATACAAATACAAGAAAACATATACTTTCTTTCATCATATTCTTTGACATACACACGTACATTCTGTATATGTAAGGTAGCTCTGTGTTTGAAAGGTAGACGGAGGGTAGGAAATGGGGGTTGAAGCCAAGGGTGGGGGTGGTTGATCGACCGTACCAGCCACTGCTTTTCTAGTCGTCCTGCCAAGCTCCGACGTTCATTCCAGGCAGATCCGCCAAAGCTAAAAGGACGCGAGCAAATCGCGTTTACAGCTTTCAAAAGGACGAAGAGAAAATCATTCGAACCAAGTTCGACCAAGTTCAAACTCGTCCATTCTATCTTTGTGGTCTAGATAGATATTAAGGTAAATTTTCCTTTTTTTCTCTTTTTCTTTTCGATTTATACAATGTACCTATACTTTTGATTAAATTATTTATTATTAATTATTATTAAAAAAAAAATTATTATTTTTTGTCATTTTTTATTTGTTTTCTTCCATTTCTTTTTTCCACCTTCTTCTATCTCTTATCTCATTTTATTTTAACTTTATATTACACATAAATTGTTTGTAATTTTTATTGAAATGAAATATTTATATTAATTGTAATTTATCTCAACTTACTGTTACGTTTTATATTACTTACTCAAAAATAAATTATATACAAACTTCTAAATTCAATCTAATATCTATAATAGCATACACATAACTTTCATCTTATTTTATTAAATATAATTGTTACAAATTTATGTATACAAATTGAAATAACTACGATTTAAAAATATATGAGCACTGTTTTTTTTTTCTTTTTTCTTGCACCTTATAAACGTGATAGGGAAACGATATTCTAGGATAAATATCGGTAGCCACGGCTGACGTAACATTTACCTGAGGTATATAAGCGTGCATTTTTAGAGAAAAGATCATGCGATATTAATACTTTGTACGTAATCGAAAACGTCATAGAATACGTCATAGATAGAGACTTTTATCAATGAATGGATGATCACTGGAAATATATATCTTTAATTATGAGCGACACAGCTGTGAGCGTCGTGTTGCACGATAAGTGACTACAGTATACCTAGATGCAACAAGTGTGTGATTTCTAGGTCTACTATATCCGACTTTCTGATACAGTAGTTGGCCCGCTTTAATTGAGAAAAACTTTTTGTACGATTAGATCTACGTACTATTCTACGATTAAATTATAAATTGACTAATGTAGACCCAGATTTTCATTAGTAATTTAATATATCATTTTAAGAAAAACACACACACATTTTTTTATCAATTTATTTTCAAAGATATTTATTTGTTTTATATAAGTATATATATATTAAAAAATTATTTCATAAATTTACCTCTCTAGAATATTTCAAAAGTATGTTATACTATAATTATTATTCTAAGTTTCATATAAATGACTTATTGTGTGTGTATATATATAAAGCATAGAAGTATATTATATAAAATGTTATCACATCGACAACTTTATCGTATCTTGGAGTATTATATTGTTTAGCAACTGTAACACGAACGAACATTTTCTTACGTAGCTTCCTACGAGGTATACCTATACATTAATTTTTCATTAGCAATGTATACTGAAAATAGACTCTTGACATTCCGCGTTACGTGACATTTAAAACTTCCCTCTTTTTTTTTGTTCTTTTTTTTTTTTTTTGTTCTCTCACACTGACCTGATGCCTTTAATTACTGCTTATAATACTAAACGTAAAAATCTTAACTAATTTGTAAAAAGAGCTTTGTGAATTGTCATTGTGTGTGAAAAAAAAATCCAATTGTATATTTATTCTTTACAGATGTTTAATAGTTGGGCGTATTTGTTGATACTTTGCACTTTAACTGCTCAAAGTTTTTCTTTACCAACGAGTTTGAATAAGGATGCGAAGACAACTGATCAAATAACGAGAACAAAACGTGAGCAACATCATCCAATAGAATCGAACAAAAATTTTGCAAAAGATATCACAAAATTTGTATCTTTAGCAAAACGAGCTCAGGAAACGTTGATGTTTGGAAATCAACAAAATCGACAGCCCGAAAATAGAGGCAACCCGTATGTTTCAAGCACAGAAAAAAGTAAAGAACATTAGTTAAATTATACAGTAATTTAATAATTCGTTGTATCGAGTATGTGCATGAAACTTTGTATTTTCAGGGGCATTAAACGCGGCAGGATTAGATAATTTAAAGATGTCCCTTACGAAAGAGAACAAGTTTCCTAATACAAAATCTTTGAAAGAAAGAAATTCATTGGACGAGCGCGAAGTATACAATCCACATGATAATAAAAATTACGAGTAAGTTCAGAATCAATATAATCGAATTTGTAAAATTCAAATTATAATGTAAATCTATTCTATAATTTAAAGTATCTACCCTGGTAGAACAAAATAATTGAAAAATATTGAAATAATTAAAAAGAGATTCATAATGTCTTTTTAATATTAAATACACACGTATTCAATATTTTGTGTTATTAATGTAAACTTTTCAATTGATAATTTTGTTTGAATATTTCTATTCAGATATGGAAAAGTCATAGTGACCGAAGAAGGTGACGAGATTCCTCAAGTATCAGATGTAGCATCTTATAATCGTTATTATATGAACGACGATCGACGAAAACGATTAGAAAAATTAATTCCAAATATTCGTACAACAACTGTTCCACCATCATGCACGGAATATCACATGGCATATCCAACCCAGAACTCGCCGATTCAAACGAAAAAAAGGTGAGTGAACAAATGATTATTATCATCATTGACAGTATTATCTTTTATTTTGACGATATATACACATACATACATATACGCACACCTGTAGAATGAGAATCCCAGGAGAACTAAATCAAGTAGTATACCCTGAACTACCCTAAAACACTCACCCCCATTGGCTCCTTTCTTTCAAACTATCCTTCTATTTCTTCGAAGCTTTTTCTCAATGGGGGTGAGAAAGTCGACGAGAGAGAGCTGGTTGATGGGAGGGCGTTGCCCTCGGTAGGAACGGCGGTCGTCAAGCCGACCAGAGTCGTATTGAACAACTCGGAGATGTGTCGTAGTCATACCGATCAGTAACCGACTCTCATTGACAATAAAGACTATCTTTTGAAACTGATCATATAAAATTTATTGAAACACTGAATTACGTTTTGTTTTTTTTTTTTTTTATTTAAATTTTTATTTATTCAAGAAAATGTTTCTATGTATAATACTTGTTTTACATTTTTTACGTCAGCATTCTATTTTTATATCGGAAGGGTATACGTGACGAACACTTTTGTTTGAACAAACGTCGATTAAATGTCATAGGTCGTAGAGTAGATAATCAATTTTAACTATATAGGTGTTATTTATTTCCTTCCTTCCCTCTCTCTCTCTCTCTCTCTCTCTCATCTTATTAATAATCGATAATATTTTGATCGAAATGAACCCCTTAAGGAACAATTTTTGTTCAACGTAATACAACGCAACTCGAGTTAACTCGAGCCCCCTTCCCAACTGCAACTTAAGGGGTTAAAATAAATGATATTTTCTCATTCGAAAAATATCTTTCGAGTCACCCTATATAGTCTACTAGAACCCTCCTCTTATTGTTAGATCTTACCCTTCCACATCTCCTTCCTTTACATATTACGTATAACATAGCGTAAACTCGCACACATTCTCACAAGCACGTAGATGAAGTTTGGCGCAGACTATCGTTCGATACCAGTGACGCAAAAGAGGTGGGGTATAGTGCTGGAAAAGGGGTTGGTGGTAAAAACGGTGGGAGGGATATTTTCCACGGTAGTGTGATCGTACGAAAAGCTGAATGGAACCAACCAGGAAAACTAGGTCACGGTATTACTGCCGGTATTACTTGTTATATAGTCAGACAATCAGCTGATATCAACGCTTGACTATTTTTCAAATTATTTCTTTTCTCGTTGCATTGTAAAATTCTTCTTTGGTATTAACGAAAGATAAAAACAAAAAAAAAAAGGAAACAAAATTATTCGGACTAGTAATAAAAATCGTTAATTTTCGAACATAAATAATAATATCAAACGAATATAAATCGAATATTTAAATTAATGAATATAACAAATAAAAAAAAAGGAATAATTGAAATAAATATTAGCGTTACGCGCGATTACTCGTGTTATTACGTAGTACCTTGCTTATCGATAGGTCAAGTCATTTTTTGTCTATAAATAAATTATCAATTATCGAATTATTAATAGTTCATTAGATGTGTAATTTTTTTTAAACGTTTTTAAGAGTTTATCAGAAAAAAGAAAATTCAATTTATCTATTATATTTATTTTCGTTTTCGTTTCAATACGAATTTAAAGGACGAAAGTAATCTTATGATTTATAAATATCCGTATTTAAGCGTTCTGTTATACGATCCTTTTAGCATTCCTATCTACGCGGAACCACGTTATAAACGCGAAGTGGAAATTCACCCTGAACCTGTATGGAATCTTTTATCAATGTGGGGAAACGGACATCGCAACAGGTTACGATTCATTACGTATATACTTACACACGCGTGTGTATACTTCGGTTGACAACTTTGACTTTTCCTTAATGTCAATTAATATTTACTTGTTATGCAATTATTTAAAAGTTTGCATTTCAATTGGCACAGATATACAAACGAGGATTACGATAACGAAGACGATGGTGACCTGATGGAAGATGAAGATCCCAGAAATGGTAAAATGAAATAAATCAGAATATTTATTGAAGTGAAAACTTCTTTAGAATAAGTGTGATTTGAAAAAATGAAACGCGGTGATGTAATGGAGGGAAAAAAACGGCCTTAATACTATGTAAAAAGAGAAAAAGAGACAGACATATCATTATTTATAAATTATCATTATTTATAAAAATATTTGATTTGCAAACATTTTTTAAAGTGTTTTATTATTTACTTTCTTTGTAATTATTATAAAAATGTGCGCCTGTATGAATGCAACCCTCCAGACACATTTGGAAAATGTTGCTTGCGAGCGTCATCTACTGGGACGGAATTTTTTTGCAGTCAAAACTGTTCATACACGTATGTATGACGGGTTGCCTATCTTTCGGGCAGAGTGTGTTTGGAGGGTTGCATAAGAACAGGCGCGCATTTTGAAAATTAAATTAATAATTAAATAAATAATTACAAATTAAAAGCACAAATAATATTATAATAATATTATATAATAAATTATATCCTCGAAACTTGTTTATTTGAAGATTTCACTTCTAACTTGTATGATATGCACATATGTTTTTGTTTTATTTCATAAATTATTATATAATAAATTTGAACAGCTCTAGCTTGGATGAATGCTCCTGGATATTCTTCGTATCGTTATGGTGCAGATACCCTTCCACCTTCTGAAATCGGTATCGTGCACACTCATCCATCTGCTTATTACGATCAATATGAAAATCAATATGGACAACAGTACGATAATGGTGTACATCCTTATATCAATCAATATGGATCTCTTTATTCTCAAGATTCATATTATCCTACAGAAAGGAAATATATGACTGCAAAAAAACGAGCACCGGTGAGACGCCATAATAATGAAAATAATTCTTTAAATTGAATAAGTATTTAAAATTTACATTTTTACTTAACTTTATTTAGTAGAAAAGGAAGAAAATAAAAGAAGTAATTAAGTTAACTTAAAAAGAAGAAAATAAAAGAAGTAATTAAGTTAACTAATCTGATTTATTCATTTCAGAGTTATGATTCGTACGTAAACGTTGTTCCACTACAAATGGGCATCCAACCGCGTGGTTATCCTCCTTATCCTCATCATATGGTTTATTAAATTTAATTAATCTAAATTAAAAACATATTTGTGTGTGAAGAATTTTGAATTTATCATCGGGAATATTGGACAAAGAAAAAAAAGAGAGTTTGTTACGTGCAAGCTCACTATTATTTGGACATAATATTGTACGACACGTTTCTCGTAGACACTCTTACTCTTTAACTATATAATAATCCTTTATTGCAAATGAGGAAAGTGCCCGAGAGTTAAAGACTATCTATTTATTTTAAGAAACACGGTGCTGGAAAAGACTTATTTCAATTTGCAAGAATTTGCTGAAATATAAGCACCCATGGTTTCTTTAATAAACCATGTTTGCAAGTTTTGCGTATATAATATATGCGCAAGTGTAGGTAGAAATGTATGTAAAACGTATGAATTTTCTTATTTTTTTCATCAAGACGTTTTTTTTTTTTTAATAATTAATTTCATTACAATTAATCAAAATTATGTTTAATAATAATAATAATAATTATTAATCGAAAGATTTTTTATATATATATATATATATATTTATTTTGTACGTTTACTTATTTTTTGTTTCAAAAATATTCGAAGACTTATGTTTCATTATTTCATTTCAATTTGAATTTTTCTATGAAGAAAAGACTGCTATTATCTTGCATGATGTACAAATGTAATTTGTAGATAGGAAGTTTTATCTGCCTAAATACCACACGAGTAAACGACAACAAAAAAATAATAATAATAATAATAATAATAATAAAGAAAAATACAAAATAAAGAAAAAGGAATTATTCTTCTTCAGCACGTTCTTGCAATTTGTTATTTAAAATGAAAAAAAAAAAAAAAAGAAAAAAAAACAACAACTTCTTTCAAGTATTCTCTAATGAAGTTCCACTGTTATATAATACGATCGATGACTGAACAATGATAAAATTAATGAAATTTCATTTCTAATTGTTTTTATAATTAATCGTGTAATTATAACGAGATTATTACATTCAAAAGATTGATAAAAGGTATGAATATCTGAGTTAAGATAAGTAAATTTGTGCATAATGGAAAGACGATTGACAAATTTTTAAAAATAATCCACACTTATAAATATATTTGATATATAATAATCAATCAAATATAATTATCTTTTATTAAATTAAAACTCGTCGATTGATGCACAATTTTAAAATGATCATCCATAATATATTTCGTATATTCTACAATTTTAACAACATATCATTGCATTTATTAAGAAATTAAAAAAAAAAAAAATAATAAAAAATAAAAACAAGTGCAGCAGATTAATCGAAAGTTAATAATATCAATTAAAAGATAAAAATAGAAAATCAAAAATGCGCATTTAAAATTAAAACATCGTTCTACGAATGCAATAATCATCAAATGTTATGTTTATTATGTCACTAAAAATGTTATATTTATCAAAACTCATTTAAGAGAAAGCGATTTCAAAGTATTAAGTATCCATAGGGATAAGACCGAGTGGTATTTGAAACTATTTTTTTTTCTCTGTATAAAAATATAACTCACATGGCCTTCCATAATAATGTATACTCTGAGGAGACTGAATAATCGCTTTCTCGTAGATCCGCTTAAAATACAAAAAAAAAAGAAAAGAAATGAATTAGTTCATTAATTCAAGTGATTACTCGAAATATAATAGCGCAGACTGATGATAAATCATAGCTTTTAATGCCTTTGGTAATCTCATTTAGTATTATATATTTACGATTAGATTTATTTAGAATAAGTAGATATATGATTATGAAGAATAATAATTCAGTATTGCCAAGTAATTAATATTAAAAATAGTCAAAGTGTTTATTACTATAAATTAAATGAATACAAATTTATCGACTGGGTTTGCTATATTATACTTTTTTTTTTTAGCAGTACTTTAAAACAAAACAAAAAAATACAGTAAGAAGGAATATTAATTAAAAATGAAAGAAGAGTACAATACAAAAGATAACAAATGTTTATTGATTATAATTAATGAATTTATTTTTCTTTCTCGAAGGCTGATTAAAATTCGAATACGAAAAATAAATGATATTATTGTGATATTTTTTTCTTACGTAATTCTTTATTTTTATAATGTTATTATTGAGTATAAATTCGCTTAATACGAAATGTAATTTCGTCATCAGTAAACATGTTACTATTTAATATATCGTCTCTCCTCTATATTAACGTTGTGCAACATAATATAGATTATGTCAATGTGAAACATTTTATCTTTCTTAATGTAATATATTTTCGATATAAACTAATTATGAAAATACTTGCACTAAAAAATAAAATATTATTAACTTATTTTATTTTCCTCTACATTATGTACGAAAATCATGATAATTAAAATCGTATAATAATTAATAAATAATTACATGGAACTGATAGTATTTATATTTATATTTTGTAGCTTTCTATATTTTCTAATTTCTTTTATTTTTATCTTTAGTTACATATAAGATTATAACATTTTTGTTCTTTTTTCATTTCATTTTAAATGATATGAATAATAATTAATGTTTTCTACTTTATCGACAAAGATAAAAAAGAAATTTAATTCCTAATAAGCACCATCTAACGGAACGCAATAGCATCTAATGCGTAGGTAACAAAGGATTGAAAATAAACTATATGGAAATATATTTATTTACTTAATTTATCTCCAAAAATATTATAATTATGCCGTAATTACTTGTAATTCAAATATTTTTGCACAATAATTTATCATAATTTGTAATTAGCATAACTATAATGTTAGTTTAATTGAAACGTAATAAGTAATTGGTACACTTTGTGTTAAAGTACAATTTTGGTTGTCATCCCTGATCATAATATTCTTTTTTAATCAGTGAAAAATAGGTAATTGTGAGTTACAAAAAATGGACTTGAAACTCGATGTATTATAATAGTCATAAAATTGGTGTAGAATAATTTGTCCTATTTGAAAAGCGTGTTAAGGTCGAAATGTCATGTAATTCGACTTATCGTATTCGTCCTGGCACAGTTGGCTTAGTGAATATGTATTCTTTTTTATCGTATGTAGTGGCTTTGTACAGGTGGGCGATTAATGTATTAAGTTAGACATTTTTGACAAGTACTTTATTTAATCGTGTTTTCAAACATTGCACGTTTATTGTATGCAAGAAACGCGATCGTTAGTGTGTAATAAAGAACAAATATGAATAAACATTAAATGTTTTTCCAACTTTTGAAGGTATAAATTTTACTCTTAAAAATGAGTTGGTTACGAAATAGTCCATTGAGAACAAGTTTTACCAAACAACGATCTAGAGATTCACCTCCAAAAGATGCCGATCCATCAGCATGTTATGATAGTTTCTGCAAGCATTGGCAACAAACTTATGACATTATTTTACATACTATTGTGAGTTATATCAAATATTAGATTATTGTAGTAGTTAAAAATATGTTTTATGTAAATATTTTTCAATAACTTTTATCTAATCATTTAAATTCATTATACTTAATCCTATAATTGTATTTTTACAGCCACCAAAGGGAATACCTAGTCAGGACGATGTTCTTGGTGTTGTTAACCACATCGACCAGATGGTAACTCTTCTGGTATTGGAACTCAGAGAGTCTACATCTTCTAAGCATTATCGTCAGAATTCTAGTGCAACGCATTCTCCATGTTTAGAGTACTTATTAAGTGAAAATTTACTTGTCAAATTATATGAGTGGAGTGTACATACCGGAAAGTAAATATTTCTATTTGTTTCATTATATATATATATATAGATATATATGAGTAAAAGTATTACATGTGCATTTCTTATTATTTTTGCTAAACATTATATTATTTTCAGGTTTAATAATGCTGTTCGTTTAGAACAACTGAAGCTTTATGAATTATTAGTATCATACAGTGGTACATTGCTTGCACATGAACCAGTAACAAGGCCATTGTTAAGACTATTAGAAGAATGTGCTAATGATATTATGCTATTGGAAATAGAAAAAAAATTGGTTGTTCTATTAAATCAATTATGCGTAGCATTAATGCAAAATATGGCTCTACTAGATCTATTTTTTCATTCAACAGCAACTGGGAAAAATAAGTTAATAAAGAGAAATGATTTATTATTTATTTTGTAACTTTATCTAAAGATATTTCTTTGATATATATATATATATATATATATATATATATATTTTGCATTAATTTTCAGGTTTATTATTTTTACATTATTGATACCTCACATTCATAAGGAAGGAGGTATTGGACAACAATCACGAGATGCTATGTTATTATGTATGTCCCTTTCGAAAAAAAATGATGAAGTTGGATTATATATTGCTGATCAATCTAATATTTGTCCGGTAAATATTATACATTTTAATATAAACAAATATATTAATTTACAATATAAATAAAATGTATATATATATATATTTCATTAGGTATTAGCAACAGGTTTAAGTGGCCTTTATTCTTTATTACCTCGAAAACTTCATATCGAAACAGATGATTGGCATCGTTTAACACCTGATGATGTTAATGATATACCACCACTTATACAACTGATGAATTCTTTAGAATTTTGTAATGCTGTTGCACAAATTGCTCATCCTATGGTTCAAAAGCAATTACTTGAATTTTTATATCACGGATTTCTAGTACCAGTAATGGGTCCTGCTTTATTACAGGTAAGTAAAAGATTGTAAGCAAAATAATTGTGTGATTTATCACATAATTTATTTGTGATAAAGAAAGGTATTCACTTAGTAGTAGCACTGTACTTTGTAATATTGTAAATCCTTAAATTAACTTTTTATAGAACTAAATTATTGTGATATATTTCAACAAAATTAGTGGAATTCAACAAATCCTTGACATTGTTAATTACTCTTTTTTTTTTTTTTTTTTGTTTTTTATTCCAAATTATTCATACTACATTGTTTGATGATTTTTTTTTATTATTTTATTTTATTTATTGTTATTCATACACATATATTCACATGTAAAACACCTAGAAGCTGTTATTTGATTAATCAAAGCACACGCTATTTAAGACACAAAATTGAATATAAATTGATCACTAGTTATTAATAATGCCTATTAAGTAGTGAACACATTTTTTAACATTTACAAATTTAATTGTAAATTATTTTTATGATAATTTATGTTTTTCTAGCAAATAATTAAAGAAAAACTATTACATAATT
The DNA here is from genome assembly GCF_001465965.1 of Polistes dominula. The sequence goes on along the minus strand of NW_015148987.1, from coordinate 1,621,659 downwards.
TTAATAATTTTATACATTTAAAGAAATTTCAATATATATTTTAAATATAAATATAAATTGCATTAATTTTGTAATATTATAGATATTATTGTAATATTACAAAATATATTATACGCGTAGAAATAATAAACATTTACATATTATTATCTACGTCAAGCATTGCTTAATATTTTGTGTATTTTTCAATATGGTGTTGGTACTGCTAAAACTCAATTTTCATGCTAATGAAGCAAAAGTCATTGATGTTATCCTTTATGATTGTTGGTGGCTATCTGGTGATACGCTCATGGTGCTCCTAGGATTCTCTTGGCTTGACTCTAGAACAGCTAGATGCACTGGAGCACCGGGTTAGTACAAAATATATTTTTGGATATATAAAGATAGTATCTCAGTCAAGAAAGGAAACTTTTGGCATGATAATTTGCTTTTAAAGTCATCTGTTGTAAAAAATGAAAGTTAAAAAAAATAATTTTCTTTAATGTTGTAATTATAACATTTTGTACTGAAATACTGTCTTCATAAAAATATTACTAAAAATATTAAATAATAGTTTATAAATATTTTGCTTTACATCATATACAACATTATACTATGGCATATGATACTTAAACAAATAATTGCAATTTCTGAGAAACAATATTAATTTGTATTGATTTATGCTTACGATATTGTTTAATTATCTTTTAATTTTATTATTTCAGAGCTGTATTTATTAAATCGCTTTTTTGTCTTTTATATTTTTGTGCAATGTGCTTTCTGTAAATTTATGCTTCATAAAAAATCTTATGTGTATATGGTAATGGTTTTTATTTTCTTTTAACTAATTAATTTTAATATTTATTTATTTATTTATTTATTTATTTATTTTATGTCACTCTTCAGCACAATATTTTAAGTTCATTATTATTTAAACCATTGATTATCTCATTTAACAATATGCTAATATAAAACTTTCGTATTTATTCCTGAGTACCCTTCTTTTATCACATAAAGTGAATATTCATCTTTATTTATTTTTTTTAAATTTACCAGGTTCAACGATAGCAGTAATTCATTTTATGAGAGATTAAAAAAGATACATTTTTCATTTTATTATTTTTTTTTAAACAAATAATAACAAAATTCTCAAGGTTACATTTTTGTATACTGTGACATCAGAAATGACTAATAAATAATTTGAAAGTGTTCTGCAATATTTTAAGAACAATTTTATTATTTTGTATAATTTTTCTCTATGTAATATTTTTAGACAACTGTGGATGAATTAGTAGCAGCTACAGCTTATTTTGATTTGTTTCTTCGATCCGTAACAGAACCAGGTCTACTAAGATCACTAGTTAGATTTTTGTTAGAAGATAATTATGACGAATGTAGGATATTGGACAGTCTTATACAAAGAATATCTTCCAGATCAAGGGTACATATCTAAAATATATCTCAATATATTTTTCATGATTAATATTTAATCTAATGATCATTTTATTCTATTAATATTGTATGTTTGTATATGTTTTTCTCTTTTTTATAGTTATGTATTGTAACTTTGGCATTATTTGATACCTTAATTAACTTAAACTGTGAGGATGTAATGCTGGAACTATGCTTAGGAGCTTTAAGCCCTTGTTCTCACGTAATGTTATCTCAACGTCGAAGATTGAAAGATATAGATCCATTTGGACGTGGTGCAGAAAAATTTTTAGCTTTGATACCAAATTGTTGTTCACCATTTTCTCCATTGGCTACACCACCTACTTCGTTACCAAGCACTTTGTCTTCTTCACGTGAAGAATCTTTAAATAGCTTAGATGCATTGAAATCGTTACCATTATCAATAAATTATGGTACTAGAACATCAGACAGTCTATATGGGAATTATCATGCTTATCTTTGTGATGCTAGACAAAAAATAACAGCTTGTAGAATAGCATGTCGTAATTGGTCATCTCGTTACGATGGAGAAATATCTACAGATAATAATACTGGAAGTGCAGTTACTTTAACAGATGAAAATACATTACTTGATCAAACGACTAAAAAAACTGAACAAAATGTAATACTATCTTCAGAAACACATTCAATTACTGTCATTGGTACAAAGGAAAATATTTCGTCCGATAATATATTAGATAATATTCAAAGTTTATTAGAAAATAAAGAATTAAATAAAAATACACTTAATACGGATATACCAGTAACATCAGATGTTGTATTATCGCTTGAAGAACAAGCTAAGTTAGATGCTGATATTGCTGAATTATTAAATGAAAATATAGGTTCTTCAGAATCTATTGTTGAAACATTTTTAACAGCTGATAAAAAAGGCTCTGATAGTGGTATTGATGATTCAAATACAGCTATGAATTCTTTGTTATCATTGGGAGAAAGTAGTGGTTATGAAAGTTTTGCATTTAAAGGATCATCACAGTCAACACCAGAAAATGAGCCAAGTGAAAATCAAATAAATGAACATGAAGAAACAGATTCAGAATGCAATCACGAGCCTAATGTACTTATCCATGATAATGTAGAGTCTAATTCTATATCAGAAGAATCAATAATAAATAAACAAAGTAAAGATACTGCCTGTCGTCAAGATATATTTAATGGACAACCAAATGTTGGAATATTTTTGGATGTTATTTTAAGAAAATTGGAATGTATGACAAGCAATAATTTATATGTTAATTTACATTTAACTGGCCTTATAAGTAGATTGGCAATTTATCCACAGCCATTGTTGCAATCATTTTTATTAAATCATTCATTGGTGTTTCAGCCTAGTATCAGATCATTATTTCAGGTTAATTTATATTATTATTATTATTATTAATATATCATAATTTAAATATTGTATAAACAAATATTGTATTGATATCTTTTTTTATAGGTGCTTGCATCTTTAAAACATAAAATAGATCAGTTTCTATCGAAACATGACAATGTCGACCTGTTAGTGGATCAAGCTAGATCATTTTTAATTGGTCGTGAGGATAGATTAGTAAATGCAAGAAAAAATGCATTAGAAGCTACTGCACAATTTGCATGCAATAAGAGGAATTCTTTAACAAACGACTCATTTTTAAGAGGTACCATTTCTTTTCTAAACATAATTTAAAGCTTAGGCATATATTTTATCATCTTGTTTATCTTTAACGCATACGGACATGTGTGTACGCGTGTATTGGTTACCATGAAGAAGTACTCTATTTCGAAAATATTTATATTACATAGGTGAATATAAACAAAAGGTTGTGTGCAGGTAACAGGTATATTATTAATGTTTAGTTTTAATATCACTTGTAACTTTTTAGGTGAACCTAAAAGGAGAAGCTTTACATCGTCCTTTACACAAATGTTCAGAAGAGCAAGTAATACATCTGGCACAATTAATTTAACAAATTCTATCAGTCAACCATCTAGTATATCAGAGAATCAATTAGAACCTGTTGGATTTGGAACAGGCTACCGGTAAAATTTCTGTATTTAATGCATTTTTAAATGATGTAATTTTTAATATAAAAAAAAAAAAAATTTATATTAATAGATATTATATTAGATCATCGTGGGAATCTCCAAGTGAAATAAGTCCAGTACAAAATATAGTATTATGTGCAGTTGTATTAGATGAATGGTTAAAAGAATTAGCAGCTATTACTCAAGAACATGCCATTATGTCACTTACAAATGGTTTAGAATATAATACATAATACAAGGATCTATAATGATAGTAATTGCTAAATTAATCTAAAAAAAAAAAAGAAAAAAAAGGTAAATAGATACTAATAACAAATAAATAAATAGCTTTGCGAAAGTGTTCATTATTTTTTTTTAGCAGGGTTCTTAGAATTACAGCTACACATTATACAGCTTTATTACATTTTGAAAAATGTTGTTGCATTAATTTAATGTATATAAGATTTTTATCATATAAACTAATATGCTTTTTTATTATTTTCAATCGTAGCATCATATTTGAAGGCAAATTACTTTAATTATTTTTTTGAAAATAATTAGTATTTAATTATTAATTACTTGCACATTTGATTACATTTCATTTATATGTATATATATAAGTAACATATAATTATGTTACTTATATAAATATGTATATTATAAATATGTATTATAAAAGTAAAATTACCTAAGATATTCTTATAGAATATATTCTACAAAAATCTATGAGAACATGAGAAAAACAGAGGGTGAGAGAGAGAGAGAGAGAGGAGTGTTGTATTTATTATCTTGATTTGATCTAATGTTTTAATTTACTAAATTAAATACAAAAAACTGTATAGATTCATCAAAATATCATTGGGGCAAGTAAGCATCAATTTTGAATAATGTTTATGCTCGAACATTAGGTTTTACAACATTAAATATCATTTATATCAAATAGTTTGCTAATAAATTATACAAAGCAAAATAGTTCACAGATAAACTCTATAAGATTTTTGATTTTTTTTTTATCAAAATTTTTTCTCATATAAATAAAAATATATATAATAAATATTATTTTGAGAAAATGTAAATAAGTATATCTATTTTTAATGATTTACACATATGATTTTATTGTTATTTAATATATATATATATATATATATATAAATATTTGATGTTTCTTGTTAATGATGACGCGTACTTATATTAATTGAAATAAGTTTTAAATATTACTTACAATTTTTAAAACAAAATATATTCTTGTAGCTTCTTTATGTAATATACTAACATTATAATTAATATTATTATATAAGATGACATATCTATATTTGAAATATTATATTGAAAATTGTAAGGCTTGTTTTACGATTTATAATTTCAGTAAGGAGTGTTAAATGAATTGCCAAATATCGAAATATCATTTACTCTTTTTTTTTTTTTATAAGTATAAAAGAAATATTATATTATTTATGATAAAATTGATGAATTTTTGATGCAATCAAAATATTATATTATATAAAAAAAAAAATTAATCTTGCCAATAAATTGCAATAATCATGACAAAATCAAACAAATATATTAACATATCAAGGTCTAATTTGAAATATTCAGGATTTAAATGTTTATTCTGATATTTTTCAATATGTATTTGATATTATTTTTGATATAAGCACAAAAATTATATTAAATGATAAAAAAAAAATATATATATATATGCAATATCCTATATAATGTAAATCAAGTTAATAGTTTTGTTAATTTTAATAATATAATTTTTGTATTGATCATTTATATACAGGATGTTTTCAAAAATGTGGACTCAACTTCAAAGATAAATTCAATATACTAAAATAAAATAAAAAGATTCATATGAACGTATGCCCAAAGTTATGCCCATATTTTTGGAAACATTTTGTTGTATACATTTCAATGTTAAATTTTCTTGCCTCAATGTGATATTATAATTATGATTATATAAAAATAATAAAATTATCTTGTGTAAAAACTATTTCTCCGGTACAAAATAAAATATGAAGATACAATTTATTTAAAATAATTGATTGTTAATGAAATTTTCTAGAAAAATTATTAATTGTTATTGATTTACGATTATAATTAAATAATATATAGAATTATATTATTTTATAAATAATTTGTTTATAAGCTATATTATTTTTTCATGCAAATTGTATTTCTTTTTTTTTTTCTATAAAAAGATATATATGCGCATTCAGTTTTATTCCAAATAGTAAATACGTTTTTGAGAATTTTTACAAATAATTAAATTTATTTTCAATTTGTAATATTTCCAGTAATGGAAATTAAAAAAAAAAAACAACAAAAATGATAAAGAACTCTAACCATAATCCAATTAAAATAAAGAAACAATTATTCTCTAATAAGTTTTATTAATAATATAATTGTAAATGTGATGAATTATTTTTAATAAATTTAATTTTATAAAATTATAAAATCTAATTAAATTTCCGTTCAAATTATACAATCAATAAGATTAATTACATATGTTATCTTTCTTTACCAGCGCCCTCTTAGTTTCCAATAAGTATGGTGAACTAAATACAGAATTTTCTTAGTTATTTCTTTGTTATTAGAATAAAACATAAAAATATCCAATATTTTTTACTTATCATCGATTCAAAAATACGAAAAATATCTTTATAAAAAATCTTTGATGCATAAAAACATTAACTTTGATTGTATATTCGTACAATAATAGGATTATTTCGAAACACTAGGAATCTATAATAGTTACCATGACAAGTCAAACAATGAATAATAAGATTACGTATAATAGTTTAATCTGTTATATTACTTATTTCGTTTAAAAAGTTAAATATATACTTGACATTTATTTTCTAATCGTATAATAATTGAATTATTGTAATATTTTAACAAGTATCAAATACTATATAGAAACAAAAACGAAGAGACACTTGCAAATATGGAGGTTGGTTTTTATGTGTATAATATTAATTTTCATTATAATATAAACAATTACATTTTAATTCATTAAAATACATCTTTTATATGTTTTATATTATATTTATATAATTATATTGTTTTTAAGCTCTATGTGTGAATACATTTTAAATGAATTTTTGCAGTGACATGTTAATATCTTTATCAATAGATAAAGTATATCAATAGATCAGTGCAACATATCCAGTGCAAATCTTTTGAAAAGCTTTTATAAGTAGGTGACATTTATTATGAATCAGGTAGATGATTGTTCAGCTGGTGGTGATACTGGAGGAGAAGAAGATGAAGATGATGCTTCTACACATGGATCAGTAAGTAATAGTAGCAGTAGTGGCATGAGTGGCAGTAGTACTTCAAGTGATAGTGGAGAAGACAGCGGAGAAGAACGAGATTCCAGTGGTGATACAGATAGCCATAGTTCTGCGGATGAAGATGATGATGAAAACGAAAATACAGAATATTCAGTAAAAGCAGAAAGTTCAGATTCTATGGTAAATATATAAAGTACATTAATTTCTTAATAATAATAAAAAAAAAGCTTTTCTTTTAAACTGCTTTATTTTCAGAGATGGGAAACTTGTGTTGCTGCGAATACACGACTAAAACTTCCACAAGATCTTTGCGAGAATTCAGCCATCTTCAAAGAACTATTAGATTACCCGTATTTTTGGAATGAATGTCTTAGTGAAAATCAAAGAGAATCTTTATATAGCTTCTTACCAACTTTTCCAAAAGATTGTGATATCGAAGCTGAAATGGAAAGAACATTGCAAATGTTATTCGATAGGGAGGATCATAGGTCATTACATATTTCAATATTCAAATGTAATATTTGTTAATATTGTTTTATACTAATTACATTAATTCAAGCAGATTTGGAGTTGCAACATTAGATGCATTTCATAAACATCTTTTAGCTGGTTATTATAGACCAGATATCAAACGAATGCGCAGTTTGTTGCATAAAGCACAACAAAAAAGACTGCTTTTTGAAGAACGTAAAAGATCATACGAACTTGCCAATCAGTTACTTAAATCACGAGAGAGTTTATTGTCTAATGCATATAAACAGGGTTTTAGCCAGCCAGTACATCGAACAATATCTAAATTTCATTGGAAGAAACCAAAACCAGCAATGGGTAAGTGACTACTCTTATAATAAATACTAAAATTTTCCTGGCTGTTTACATTTGCCCCACACTTCAGCCTTTTGGCAGAGAAGTATATAGTAACTTCCCGGGGACAATACTAACAAGCAATCAACTGATAGTTGAAGAGAAAACCCAGCTACGCTATTTGGAGGAACTGAGTATCCTGAGGACTGAACTGGGAGCTAGTGCAAGGTTAGCACCTGACACAACATCTGAAAATGAAGAAAATTATTTATATTATCAACTATCTGGAAATAAACAAAAGAAGAAAAAGCGTTCCATGATGAGTCTTCAAGGATTATCAATCAGAGGGTTGCAGATCGATGAAGAAGATGAAACTATTCGACCTGTATTTTCGACGTTCCAACGAAGAGACTATGCATCAAATAGGTCACTATTTGTTCGTGAACAAACAGAAGAAGCATATCGTTTAATGTTAAAAGCACATAAAAAAAGAAGAGCACGAAATGATGTATGTTAAACTTGCAATATTAGTTAATGTATAAATCAAATGATAAAGTTTGTAAAACATTTATTTTTCTTCTCTTTTTTCAGAATCATCCAGAATTAAATACTCAGGGCATTTCTCTTGCTGACTTAACTCAAAGGGCACAGATTGGTCAAAAGCACAAGCTTTCAATTAATACTTCTATAAGAATTCCTCCTGCTAAAAAACGTATTAAACTAGAACAGTCTACACTTTGCCCACCTGTACCAAAATTAATAAATTCAAATTCTATGAAACATGAAAGTGATAATAGTGATTATTCTCATACAACAGACGATAATAGACATTCTAATGCAATGGATATAGATCACAAGTTGACACCTATCAAATCTGAACCTGTAGATGTATATGATATACCTCAAGTGTCAAAGAAAAAAATGTATGATTTAAAATTAACAACTAATTTTCCATTTCTTTTAATTATTATTTATTCTTACATTTGTAATTATTCATACAGGAGCCCTGTTACTCCCAAAAGTAATAAACCTATTCCAAGCACAATAGAAATTAAGAAAGAAGTAGAAGAAATAGACTTTGATGATATCAAATCAGAGATTAATACAGGCACAAATGATGATGTTATGCCAGAAACAGAGGAAGACGAGGAAAATGATAAAAAAGAACTTGATTTAAGCAGCATTGACATGATGCAAATACCTATTCAACTTGATGATGGTATTGATATTCTTGATGATGTGAAGTAAGTAAATTATTATCTCATATAAAGGAACTAAGTGTGCATTCTTCAAATTTCTTTTTCTCTGTTTAAGAAGTGAGAACGAAAGTGTTATAACTATGAGAGATAAAGAAATTTCAATACCTAGTGGAGACGATACTATTGATATTAATAGTGGAGCAGAACTAATGCAAGAAACACATGCGTCATTTTTCTCTTTGCTGAGAGATGCTTTTACCTCTAAAGGAGAATTTAGAATGAGTACTGGAGAAATAAAAGATGCCATTACACAATGGCAAGGAAATCCAATTTCACCATTAAATGACTGGTATGGAAAGACATATAATTTAATAATAAAACGTACATTCAAAAATAAATATTTTCAATAATTCTCTATACATATTTTTATGCAGGTATTCTTTGGCATCCTCGTGGCCGTCATTAGTCCCATTAGCCTTAGGATTTCTTGCCGGTGAATTAACATATTCTCAAGAATTGGAACAACAGCAAGAACGGGAACAAGAACTTGTTCCATACTTAGAAAATAAAGGTAGTGGTGTATATGCCTGGATTGGTGCAGGCAGAGATTCGGATTCTCGTCTGTTAGATTTGTGTACAAGATTTCTAATGCACAGGTAACTAAACATTTTTTTATACAAAAATCCTTACTATTTTCTTATGTTCTTAACTGTATGTATAAATTATTTTTTTTTTTTTTTCAGAGATTCGTTAGGACCATCTTATATTTCATCAGCTGTTGTTTCTGTGAAACAAATATCACAATTATCAACGCCAAATAATAATAACAATAATGGAAACAACACAACCAATGGAAACGCTAGAAGTGGAAGCCCTGCAGTTGAATCAATTAATATTGATACAAATTCTCTTGGACCCGTTACAGAATGGGAACCACCTAGAGCATTATGGCCTACAGAATGGAAAGTCCGACCTTCTACAATAGAAGAACGTGAAGAGTTTAGAAGACAAGAACAAATGCGATATGCAGCACCTCATAAAGCATTTACTTATCGCATGCATGGATATGCATCTGTAGTAGGACCAGTCAAAGGCATTTATCAACATAACATTGGTATGTTCTTCTTTAGTAATTAAAATTATTGTTATTTTTTAAATTATTTTGAACATTTTTTATGTAATAGGATCTGGATTAACTAAACCACGAGGACATTCTTTATTAGTAGCTGATCGGCCAAATTTTGTAACAATCTTAGCATTAGTCAGAGATGCCACAGCTCGATTACCAAATGGTGAAGGAACTCGCGCTGACATATGTCAGTTATTAAAAGATTCTCAGTACATCAGAGAACAAGGAGAAAGTGATGATAAAGAAGGGTATTTACATTCAGTCGTGTCAGGTGCTTTAGACAGATTACATTATGAAACAGACCCATGTGTTAGATATTACCCTCGTCGTAAAGAGTGGCTATATCTTCACAGAGCACGTTCAGAATCGGAATTTGGTATGTACTTAAGATCTCATTATTTCATACTTACACATTATCTCATTACTAACTATACTTTAAAACAACGTTTTAGAAATGTATCATCAACAGCTACAAGGTGTAGCAAAAAATAAAAAAAATGTAGGAAATACATCACGGAATAAATTATTACAACCGTCTATCAAACCTATCATACATAAGGAGCAATCTCCTAATAGTAGCAAAGAAACTACTCCCAAAAAAGAAAGGCGTGCTGTTACTGTGGTTCAACCAGTTATAACTCGGTAAGTATTACATACATAAAACCTATTTATATATAGGTTTATATAAAAAGAAAAAAAAATACAATAACCTACTATGCAATAATCTAATTTTGATGTATTATTATTACTATAGAAAAGAACAACGTAAAACTGATGAAAAAGTTACTGTTGATCAGTCAACTTCTTCTGAACAACCACCAGTTGTTAATACAACAACATCAACAACAATCAATGCATCAACATCAGATATTTCTACCGCTACTAGTACTGCTAGTGTTACCGTATCTGTAGCAACTGTTCCAAGCTCTTCTACGCTGACTACCACAACTAACATAGAAAGAAATAATGTAGTTTCTGAAGTTAAAACTTTAACGACGTCAAATGCGATTAAAAAAGTAACTAATATAGGAGGGAAACCAGTTGCTGTAGTCAAAACGAATGCGACACAAAGTTTATTGCAATCAAGTCAACAGCATTTTCCTCATCATCAAATACAAGTGTCCACATCTGCAGGACTGCAGACTATAAGATTGTCAGGACATTCTGTACTTCATTCTGCTCAACCTACTTCAACAAGTACCAGTTCTTGTATAGGAAACACTACAACAAACTTAGCGACAATATTTCCTAATGCTAAAGTTCAAAATCAACAACAACCACAAACGGTGGTAACAAGTCAAACTGGAAAGAGCATTTTGCAAACTTCTAATATAAAACAACAATCTCAGCAACCACATGTATTGCCTGGCAAAACATTGCTGGCATCTCAAATAAAATTAGTGAGCTCTGGACAAATAAAATCATTGCTTACAGGACATGGCCTTCAAGGTCAAACAATATTCATTAAACAATCATCTCCATCAAATAATCAATCTCAACAATTACAGCAGCAACAATTAAAGGTAAAATTAAAAGATATTGTTTTTATCTTTACTACATTAACGACAATTTAATACTACTAGCAACAACAGCAGCAGCAACAACAACAACAACAGCAACAACAACAACAGCAGCAACAACAACAGCAGCAACAACAGCAACAACAACAGCAGCAGCAGCAACAACAACCACAACAACAACCACAACAACAACAACAACCACAACAACAGCAATCACAGCAACAGCAACAACAACAAACACTTCAAAGAGTTGTGACAAATCAGCAACAACAAATACAAACATCAGGAATGCAACGTATAATTGCACAAATAGGTGGTAAACCGATTGCTGTGCAAATACAACAATCTCCACATCAATCACAGCAGCAACAGCAACAACAAAAGATACTAGCGAAGGTTTTGACTAGTGCAGGTGGAGGACAACTTATCTCTGTAGAAAGTTTACTTGCACAAAAAGGGTTAAAATTAGCAACCAATGCTTACCATACTAACCAATTAAATAGACAAGGAAAACAAGTCATACAAACTCAGTATCAGGTATTTACGTAAAATATAATTTCGTTTGTAAAATAGATTATACATAATGTATTTAAATTTATTTGTACGTTCTATTTATTCAATTAGGTAGTGTCACAGGGTCAAACATCTTCGGTACAATCGAAAATTATTGCTAGTACACATCAACAATCTCAGTCACCTCAAACTCAAACAGTCAGAATGGTCACAGCACAAATTGCTGGAAAGCCTATTGTCCTGGCAAGTGGAAATAAAAGCGTTGGCGTTGGAGTAAGTGGGAGTGGAAACGTAGTTCTTGGAAAACAACAAAACCCACAACAACAACAAAACCAACAGCAACCAATAATTCTGCCAAGTCAGTTGCTAAATATTAAAACGTTACATGGTCTTAAGGTGATACCAACGCCTACAGGACTGAAGACAACAGGTGCAGCGGTATACGCTAGAGTTATAGCGCCGACAACAATCTCTTCAACAGTAAATCAACAACAGCAGCAACAGCAACAACAGCAGCAGCAACAACAACAACCACCACAACAACAACCACAGCAACAACAACAACCACCACAACAGCAACAGCAACAATCTGCTCAAACACAACCGTCAAAGAACAATTCACATAGTACACCTTGACAAAATTAATATGGTATTGTTTTATTCTATACTTTTTCTTTGTTTCATCCATTTATATTTTGAATACTTTAAAAGTATTACAGGTATAAACCACGTATAATTTACTTATAAAACTGTAGTTAAAATATGTAGCACTTCATGGTTGCATTGAATTTAATATTTACAACAGAAAATGTTGAACACAGAAATTTCAGATTTTTCATACAATACACACTAAAAACAGAACAACAGCTTTGTATGAATAGGAATGAGGTGATGGATAATATATGATTCATAAATGAAAAAAATAAGCGAAATTTGTATTATGTATGGAGTATTTACAAATGCATGATATAATTTGAATACAAAGCATTACTTGCTCTTGTGTTCTGAAAATATGTAGCGTTAAGTATAAATAAACTTACATATAAGAAAATATTAAGTTATTTTTTTACAGGTTTCTGCCTTCGACATATATAAAAAAAAAAAAAAAAAATAAAAAAAATCTAGTTAGAACACCTAGGTAGCACTAGCTACCGCGTCTTTGGTTCACCCTTTTTTCAAGGATATCATTAGAGACAGTCAATGTGTTCTTACAATATTTTGTATAGATAAATACACCTAAAATTAAATTTGCACAAGAAGACGTAAGTTAAGTGTACCTGTTAAAGCAGAAAGTTATAACAGGTAAATTAACGAAACGCTCATGTTATTATTACATTTAGCATATTAGAATAAACTTGAAGTTATATTTGAGAACTTCTTATTTCTTCGAATATGTCAATGAGATTATTGACACCTATTAGATAACCATCTTCGTGATTTCCCACTTGCCATTCAACATCATGTCGAATTTCAGATAGATGTTGTGGTAGAGGTAATGTCTTTGCGAAGTCAATCATCCATATACCGGCATTTTTAACATCATGCACAAACAATAAGCTCGAACCAACAACTTCATGTGTAGCAAAAAATGGAGATGCCTTAAGCGTTGTTCGTATAGCATTAAGACGTTGTAAATATTTTGGAACTGCATGTGTGTAACCTTCAACAAAACGCTTAAGAGCTTCTGTAACCTAAAGTAAAACTTTGAATTATAATATGTAATTAAAATATTACATTTAATATCTTTAAATTAAACTTAACTGAATTAATTAGTGTATAATTGCAAACCTGTTCACGAGTTTTAGTTGTTTTAAAATCTTTCGAAGTTCCACCATGCGCTAATTTTATACCTTCAACACGAAATCCGAGTGTAGCTGTACTAGAAATGGTTTCTCGCCAGACCATATATCTTGGCTTTGTAACACCTTGTAATCGATGTTCTTCGACACTTGGTGCAGTTGGATCAATTTGTATCATTTTCTCATACATGTCTTTCCTTAGCTACATAACAAAAAATTATACAAAAGTTCCAATGTACATAAAACGTAACGTCTTCCTTTCTGCGTAATTCATCACAGTTATTATTATAATTATTATTTTATTATTATTATTATTATAATTATTATTATTTTATACAATATTCGTCATATTGTATCCTATGGTACCTTAGGTCTTTCTTTGGCTTTTGCCAATTCAGATTCAAGATACGTTCGCACTCCAATTTTACAGTCCATTACACAAGGTTGTTCAAAATCTCCCAAAAGATCTTGAAGTTGCAAAAATGAGGTAACAATGGATTCCTTGTCTATCACTTTATCTTCATTTTTATTCTTTGTTTTTAATTCAGAGTTTTCACAGGTTTCTTCTTCAGATTGTCGAATATTCAAGACTCCTTTAAATTCAGGTACATACGGTCTTAGAATATCATGCATTAGCAATCGGAAACAAGCTTCTTCCTGCGAGCAGTATTTCTTTAAAATAGTTCCCGATGTTGGTCCAGCATGAAAATTTCCTTGATGTCCAGCTAATTGTACCTAAATTAAGAATTAGGAAATAAATTATACAAAATATTATTTGATATATATTCTCAAAATCATTTAATATATACCCATGGATATCGGTGTTTTTTATATATTTGAAAGAATGGGGCCCAATGCACAACATTTCTCAATTTTCTCCAGCCAGATGTCTATAACAAATATATGATTATATTTTAAGACAAACATAAACAATGTGAAATCAAGTATACTTACTCGTAAAGATTTAATCGGTTGTAGTTCTTCAGAGATATCACAGTCATCTCCACTTAAACTGGAAGTAGTAGAACAATTTGATACTTTACGTGGAGGTGGAACATCTAATAATTCAACTTTTGATTGATGTTTTAGCTCGGAAGGACTATCATTTGTATATTCGAGAACTGAAGGATCATCAAATTTAGTGTAATATGGACCAGTAGTTTCCACACATGAATTTCTTCTGTTTCCTGCTTCGTGTAGATCTCTGAAATAAGTAAACATTTTGTTTAAATATCTTAATAAAACTTAATATATATTATAAAATATAAAAATACCTTATAGAAGTAGCATTAGCTTGTCTTAGGCACAAACAGCAGGAATCAGAATGTCTACGAAGGCGACAAACTTGAAGGAACTTTATATTCAATGACTCTTGTATCTCATCACAATCTAGGCAAGAACAACTACTAGTTTGACTCGGACTCCCACTTGTTCCATCATATTTTTCAACATCAAGATTGGTTCTTTCAAAGTTTTCATCTAAGTAAGAATAATCTGAATAATCGCTAACAACCACACTTGGTGTTCTCCAATATCTTGGTCTTCCTTCAGTAGATTCACATTCACTACCTTCTACCATGTTAAAGCAATCCCATCCTGTTAAAGAAAAAATAATCTTGTATTTTATTTACTGAAAGTTCTGACGTCAAACAGAAAAAAAATATACATTGGAAAGTTTAAATATAAAAAGTTCTAAAAAGAAATGAATATCAATGATGAAACATGATTGATATGATAGTATAATCAAATTCTCTTGTTCTTCTTTCTATGTTTCTATTCACTTGTACTTTCTTTCTAGAATTTACTCAAGTAAATCACCTTTTCCTTGATCCTCATCACTCAGTACTGCGCTATCGGAACTGTAACATCTCGTGACCCTCAGTTTGTGTCGATTTTGCTGATAAACACTGTTCGATGTATCGTCATCACTCGGCAAGGTAGAATCGAGACTACAGCATCGAGCTACCGATCCTCTTCTTCGTTCCGTATCGGGCTCAATGCCCTCATCGTTCGGTGGACTTTTACTTAAGACACGTACGACCGGCATCCTTATCGTATCAAACTTGTCGTACCTTTCATTCGCTTCCGTAGAATCATCATTATTGGTATCATCTTCTTTTTGAGGAAGATTCTTCGACTTCATCACGGTGACCCCATTCAGTGGCTGGCGGTTGTGCTGGCAGCTGTAACTGCCGTATTACAGGCAAATATTCAACGATACGATCCAATGGAATGGTGGTCGAAGGATCGACGCGCTCGAGCGCATAATAATAAACGTAAACGAGGAATGAATGATGTTCGATCGTTGTTGTTGATTGATACTAGTAGTTTCACAAAATAATCGTTACCTCGGACTTGACTCTTCTTTAACGCGTGCCCTTCCATTCGATATGATAGCCCATAGTATGAATGTCGTATCGGTTATATTAGACTTTAAATTGAATGCTTTCCAAGGACGATTCCGATGCTACATATCGACAATCCTACTCGACGCCATGTCGCGTTGAGAAACACGAAACTCGACGGGAGTATGCCCAATAGTTGTTCGATACATGCCTTCCTTCCTTCGTTCGCACTCACCCACCGTCCCCACTTTATTCTTTAAAGGAATTTCCTTGAAGAAAGAAGTAACCCTCTTTGATAACTTCTTTCTTTCTTCTCCCTATTTTTATTTGTTTCTGTTATTGTCAGTCACGAATGAGTTCTTAGAGTACAACTCAACGTCCCTTGACAGAGTAGTTTATCGCTCGTAGTAACACATTCATATTGATTCGTTTAACAAAAAATTGAAAAACATCATTTTGTAAAGAATATTTAACGATTTTCTTCGATTGCTTTATCTCCTACTTCATTTGAACGAATTCGTTGAAAATTTATCGGTTCTTCTTTGACACATCGATATATCGATGTAGTATGCTTCTTTTTAATTTACGCGCGCTTTGTACTTGTCATCGACTGTCGATTGTTTTGACCATCCTTGTTTAAACACGATCGTACGCAAAGATTTATTTATTTGAAATTAATTAAAAAAGAAAATAATACTTATGACGATAAACGATAATAAATAAAAAAACAATAGGAAATTCAATCATAAGGTTGTTGTCTTGATGGAAAAGTAGGAGAGAAAGAATTTGCAATAAGTGTGCTTGATAATGCAGTTCGGGAAAAAATGTAGAAAGGATGAGGTTGGAAAGGTATACTGAAATTGTTTTTTATTCTTTCGTTTGACGTCACGCGTGCGTCAGAGAAACTGTAGAAACGAGAAAGTGCGATTGAATGATCGTATTTACGATCATCTCGCAACTATACGTTGTCTGGTATCGTTAATTCTTTCTCCTTCTCTACGAACGGTCCATTATCTCGTCAGTTCAAATGCCCCTCGGCCACTTGAGCCTATCTGTGTTCGCTTCGTTCTATTCAACGCGTATCAACTGCTTGTCGTATAATAATAAATGTTCCTTATTCATTTCGGAATACTTCAAATGTTTATTAGATATCAACGACCTCTATCTATAATTATAACTCAATATTCAAATATTCACTTTCGTATCGCATACAAATAACGAATTGAATGTTATAAAATTCTTTCTTTCCAATCGCATTACTGATCAGTTTTTAACTTTGTTCGTTACTTTTTCATATTATATGGCTGTTATCAAGATCATATGTATACATTAGTATTATTTATATTCCTTCTGTGTTAACTAGAAAACGTCAGGTGTGTTAGAATCATGAACAGGACTATCAACATTTGTCATGGAATTAGGTCAATGTTGTCTCAAGGCTATTCTCTCTTTCTCTCTTTCTTCTTTCTCTCTCTCTCTCTCTCTCTCGAATATATTCTAGATAAATGATGACACATGTGTTAACATCGTATCACCAACTTATAAAATAGACTGCATGTTTTATTATAGTAAAATGTTTTAAATTCCAGCAAACAGAAGCAAATAATATATATTATACATTATCATGTTACACTTTCTTTTTAAGATAACGTGATTGGCTAATGCGTTTCCATGGTAACGTATCAATGACGTAACGCAGAATAAGCAACTACTGTATAATTTTTAAACTGTATATATACTTATTTAGACATTTTTTTTTATTATATATATATATATATAAATAAAAAGTAAGAAAATAAAATTGTTTATTTCATTTATAAATTTAATTTAAAACAAAAATGTAAAAATTGTTTATTCAATATTTTTTATAATTACATGTACGATTTTGCATATAAAAAAGATAAAATACTGTAATCTTATTTTTTCTCTTCGTTTTTTAGAAAATTCACGCGCAATTTATGTATATGTACATACCATACATGTATATATATAGTTAATATGTAACACATATATAGATGGTCCACTTTATACGTCCCCATGTGCTTTATTGACCGATGACGAATAAGTTGATTTTTTGATTATAAATTATTTCGTTAATTTTGAACAAATATTAAGAAACAATGGTCGCTGAACAAAGAAAACGGGTCGAGGACCTTATGACAAAAATGATTGAAGAAATGGATAAATCATTTTTAAGAAAAATGCAGGTAATTACTAATAGATATTATTTTTAGGTTATCTCTGTCTCTTTGTACCTCGTGTTTTTTTATTAGATGATGTAAAGTAAGCGAAAAATTACATGGTCAATTTAAAAAAAAAAACAATGTTTGTTTATATGCAAAAATAATTCATAAGAATGGAATTTTGATATAAATCATAATGAAAATTAATGAATTTTGTTTCTTTTTCAATTTAGGCTAATATGCATAGGTGTGCAGCTACATGTTGTGATAATGAAAGTTATAGCATAATGCAAGTACAAAACTGCGTTGAAAATTGTAGTTCTTCGTTAAACGAAGCACAAAATTATGTTCAAAATGAATTCGTAAGAGTACAGGTTTGTACGATGACTTTTTATATAACTTTTTTTTTTTTTTAGCATTGCTTCTCGTTAAACTTAAATATATAATATATTAATAATACGTACTATTCATTAGAATCGATTACAAAGATGTGTGATGGACTGCAATGATACAATAAAAGATAAAATGAATAATAATTTAACACAAAATGAAGTAGATAGGTATAGTGATGAATTTGACAAATGTGCAACGAAATGCGTTGATACTTATTGTGACTTACTGCCTTCATTGCAAAAATCAATGAAAAATGTACTTTCAAGTAAAGTTTGAAAATAGTACAAGAATATAATAAATAAATTATTCTTCTTACTAAGAGACTTAATTACAAATTTTAACTGTTAATTATAAATCTTTTTTGTAATTTTGATAGTTTTTAAATATATAAAAGTAGATATGACGACGTTAATGAAAACTGTTAATATTTTAAAACTTTCATCATTTTTTTTTTTTTTTTGTAAAGTGCATTAATGCATTATTGGTGGTGTATAATACTTAAATTTTTACATACTTTAGTTAGTTTTCCTGTATTATAATTAAATACAGTAGTTTTATTTCAATTATTACAGAAGATCTTATTTTGTCATTTTTAAAAAGAATTTAATCATTTCATTTCATTTCATTTTTTTTTTTTTTTTATATATATAGGCATAAATATTTTTTCATTTGTACATATATAAAAAATATGCACTTGTTAATAAGATTTGTTCCTAATGTTTTTTCAAAGAAAACAAAAAAAAAATATAGATAATATAACAGTTAGAAATTACAGTGTCGTTGTTAACTTATTTTTTAAACATTATTTTAATTCCAAATATTCAGTTTCATTTTTGTTGTTGTTGTTGTTGTTGTTGTCTATTTATAAGTTTTAAAAATAATTCTTACAAATTGGAAGTAACATTCCGCGCCGCTTCGTTTTTCTTAGATATCATTTTGACGTGTACTGCCTCATCTAATACTTGCTTCTTCTCAAATTTGTTTCCTGCAAACAATAGTTGTACAAGATGACGTTTTTTATAAGACATAGTGAATTAAAAAAAAAGGAGATAACGAACTGTATGATCATGGTATTTATTAACTGGTACATTTGTTCATTGCACCAATACATTTTCGTTTCTCTTTTTTCTCTTATTTTTCTATTCAACATAATAACAAATTCACTGTTGCAATTAATATCTTTTCTTTATTGTTACAATAGACATTACGCTTATTGCACACTTTTCCATGATATAAAACCTTTCCACCACTCTCGCTCAGTACAAATAATTGATCAAAATATATTCGCACGAATTCTGATCTAATAATATGTAGAAATCTGCAAAGAAATCGTTTAAATAATAATAATAATAATTAATAATAATAATAATTAATAATTAATAATAATAATAATAATAATAATAATTTAATTATAAATATCAACGCAAATATATATTTCATTTTATTTCGGTTTGCGTATGAGTTTTCTTTTTATTTTTTTTTTTTATTTTTTGTCTATGAAAATTCGATATTGGGCTAGTTTTCTTTGTTTTTTCTTTTCTTTTTCTTTTGCATTTTTTAATATCTATTCGATAATATATACTCGTACATTAAATTAAGCTGTTCGGTTCTTTTTCTTTTTCTTTCTTTTCTTTTTTTTTTTTTTTTNACTCTTCGCTGATATGCAACACACAAATGTTCGTTGAAAGTATCTCTTGTCGCACATATTTTCTAACGATAGTGATGTGAATATTCTCTCTCTCTTTTTTTTTTTTTTGTTTTTTTTTACTCCAACCCGAGAAAGGCTGTGAGAGGCATAGTGCATCATTATTGCGCAATGTTGATTAGGAACGAAGACGCGCACTCTTCGCTGATATGCAACACACAAATGTTCGTTGAAAGTATCTCTTGTCGCACATATTTTCTAACGATAGTGATGTGAATATTCTCTCTCTCTCTCTCTCTCTTTCTCTCTCTTTCTCTCTCTCTCTCTCTCTCTCTCTCTATCGTACACGTACGTATGTTTATCTTTATTTATTTATTTTTGTTATACCAAATGCAATTATTGTGTTATGGTTGGTGTGTGCGTGCACGCGATTTGAGTGCGTGTACGTCTACATTTTAAACATATTTTAATGTCGCGTAGTGGAATGGAATGAGTTTTGGAAACTATCAAATTTTAGTTTTGATTACTGAAAGTATAAAGTATTATATAAGTGAAGAATGTTGCGTTAATTTATTTCGCACCCTATTATTGTGTACCGATTGAGATAAAGATCTACTGAATCGAAATTTATCATTGTCAGTTAGATCCCTAATCAATCAGACTTTCTTCGGACTAGATTCTTTTTCTTTTCAGTGTCTCATTGAAATTATATGATGTTTTTCATTTTCTCTTCGTTAAACACTAGTCACACATCTCAGAGTTTATTCTGGTTTTTCTCTTTTTTTTTTTCTTTTTTCTTTTTTATTTATTTATTTATTTATTTTTTTTTTGTTTATTATTATTATTTTTTTAAATTTCCCCTAAGTATTATGTCTGTTAAAGAAGAAAATAAAAATAGAAAGATATAGATATATATATATATATAAAAGAAATTTCAATTTTGTTCTTCTCTTTTATAGTTTTGTTTGAAGAAATTTAGCCAGCCACGAATAAAGTATATACTTTTTGTTTTTTTGTTTTTTCTTTTAGCAATGGTACATTAAATATACCGATCACGAGATTGTATTATACAATTCGAACAAAAAAAAAAAAAAATAAAAAAAAAAATCGTCTAATCATAAATTCAACGAGGATAAAATGAATTTACGATTATTTCGTATATCACATTTATATAAACGTCAATTATGTGCAATAACGAAAACATAAAGATACACAACACATGCTGGATTTAACGATCGTAGATAGTTTTTTTTCTTTCTTTATCGCGGAGGATCTGTTTATGGATTTGAAAATTTAAGCGGATTAACTTTTAGAGTCCTTTCTTTTTGTAAATATTCTTGGTGTTTTTTTCTTCCTCTCTCTAATGTGATTATTATAAGAGAGATTTACATTTATAAGTGGAAGGAAAATGTGTTAAGATCGAACAATTCGTTTCTAAAATTCGTCTTTTCTTTCCTCATTTTTTTTTTTTTTTGTAAGTTTGCGATACGAAAAACAACAATCCACGACGTTGTAAGAATATAAATTACTCATTCATCAAATGTTTATTATTCTCATAAAAGTCCAGTGTGAAACGTAATGAGAGAAGAGTACTGGTCAAGTTTGCCGGAATACCGATTTCAAAAATGTCTAAATAGAACTGTATCTTTTGGTCCTATCCTAAGCTATCCGATTGTAAATTAGCTCCTTCGATCTTCATTGCTTAATTATAATATCGTGTTTAATCGTGTGCCTGCAAATGGGACACGCGGAGTCCTTTAAAAGCAGGCCCACCACATCCTTCTTTACTATATTCTATTTATCGCGGAGCTAAGCAGTCATTTTGTAGCCCTGCATGACTGCCATTGTCTC